>JAJPUD010017119.1:18552-32171 GCA_023553655.1 Myrmecobius fasciatus | reverse complement strand
TTTATGCAATTCATTTTGGTAAATCACTCAACAAATTCTCATTGTGTCCCTACTTATTAGTACTTTTATTACTTTTATTAAAGTCTATTTGGAGGATATAAGATTAATGATTCAGTATGTCTTCTTAAGAAACTTATTTTCAAGAAAAAATAGGAAATGCCTACATGATTGTCACATCAGATGACCTGGATTCAGATTTTTTCTTCTGAATAAGATATGAAGCTTGAACTTTCTGGGCCTCATTTTCCTCAACTGCAAAATGAGGAGGTTGGAACAAATTACTTTTGAAGTTCCTTCAATAAATATTATTTTATGATTTTAGAAAATATAATACAATTCTGGAATAAGGGAAGCATAAAAATACTTTATATATATTCAGAGAAGGAACTTCTGGTTCAGGGTTTATAGTATTTGAGCAAGGCATTGAAGGATTGTAAAAATTTGAAGCAAAGAAAATGAATGTGTTTGTATAAAAACACACATAGATTTATTCAGATTTTTAAAATAATTATGTACTTACATTTTCCTGGGATTACCAACTTGGGAGCTCTCAATTGTGTTTTCTTATAAAATAATAGCTTCAAACTTAAAATGTATCTTTTGTCTTTTAAATAGCAGAAGACAGGCACTTGTTGTTCACCATATTCTTGTTTTTCTTAGATTTCTTGAGATCTCCCAAGGAAACTCTCAGATTCTTTTTGGTCACTATTTTTTTAAACAATGAATTTAGTACAAATTTCTTCTTTTTAATTTTTTTCTTTTTTTCCTCAAAGAATTCAACAAACAACTATTTCCATATATCCTTTCCTGCATGACTATCTAACAAAATGTGAAATTATTGGACCACACTTTAACCCTACCAAAATTTAATCCGATACTTTAAAGGCAAAAATTGAAACGCAGTTATCCAAGTTATCCAAGATTAAGTTGAAGAAAAGGCACAGCTGATACCTTGTAGAATAAAAGAAGATTGATAGAATAACTGTCTGGAAACAGAGCCCCTCAAGTTTTAGAGTCCCAAATGCTGACCAGATATGGTTACAGTAGGATAAGGTCCTGCCACTTGTAGTCATTTGCAAGAATGGAATTTTGGTTCCAAGGCAGAAGGATATATAGTTGTTTGTGAGATTGCAGGGGGCAAGAGTGTTTGGAGCATCAGCAATTCTGACTCTGGTCAAAGTTCAGGAATTGAGGGAAGTACCTCAGATCACTTACAGAATAATAGAAAAACATGGAAAAACTGGGACTAACAAAGGAAGATGCAATGCATCTTTAGAATAGCAAATGATAGGAGGAAATAAACATAGTACAGTCATATATTTATGTATATACATATGTATATATGAGTATATTTGTTTTCTATGTGTTTGTGTGTGTGCATGCATATATTTGTGTTCATGTGTGTGTATGACATTTTAACCTATAATATGGAATGTTTTCCTTCAGTCTGCTCTTTTATGCTTTTTCTTGATTCTTGTATTTATAGATCTAAATTTGTTTAGCTCTGCTCTTTTCAAAGTCCCCAATTTCATTGAAGATCCATCTTAGAGCCTGAAAGATGATGCTTAGTCTCACTGGGGAATTGATTCTTTGTTGTAATTCAAGGTCCTTTGCCTTCCAAAATATGGTATTCTAGATGCTCTGATTCTTCCTTGTAGAAGCTGACAAATCATGGATAATCCTAACTGTGGCTCCTAGATGCTTTGTTTTTTTTTCCTTTTTTTTCCCTTTTGACAGCCTGGTGTATTTTTTCTTTGATCTTTATTTTTAATTTTAGAATTTAACAATATTTATTGGAGTTTTCATTGTGCGATTTTTTTCAAGATGTAATTGATGGATTTCAAATGATTATTTTCTTTCTGATTCTACTTTATCAGGGCAGTTTTCCTTGAAAATAAATTTCTTGAAGATTGCTGTGGATTTTTTAATTTTTAATCAAGGCCTTTGTGTAGCCCAATATTTTTATAATTGTCTTTCCTGGAACTATTTTCTAGGCTGGTTGTTTTTCCAATGAGATATTTCACATTTATTCTTCTATTTTTTTCATTCTTCTAAGTTTTTTTTGATTCTTTTCTCATGTCTGAATCAATGGTTTCCATTTGCCAGGTTCAAGCTTTTATTGTATGATTTTCTTCAGATAGCTTTTATATCTTCTTCCACTTCATTAAGTCTATTTTAAAAGGCGCTTATTTCTTCTGAGGGCTTATTTTATTTTATTTTTTTTGCATTTGGCCATTGTATTTTTTAAAAGAATTATTTTACTTTCTCCAAGCTGTTGAATTTCTCTTTCACATCTCTTGCTGCTTTTCCCAGTTTTTATTATACTTTTTCTATCTGTCTATTAAAATCTTTAAGAACAGTACCAAGAAAGCTCTTTTCTGAATTCATGGATTGCTTTCCACTGTCTCATAATAGATTTCTATGGTCCAGCTTCTCTTTTGTTCTTGCTCATTTTCTTTCTCTCCCATTCCCAAACATTTTGGGACTTTTAAAGTAGAGCTCTGCTGCTGGGGTTTCTTGTGCAACTTTGAGGCTTGGATTTGAACACCAGGATCCTTGTGTTTGGTGTGATGCACACTCCTCAGTTGAGTAAAGAAATGTCTCTTTAAGAAGTAGGAAGAGAAAGAGTAGAAATGGAGGGGCAGTATTGAAGAGAGAGCAGAAACAGTCAGAGAAAGGGGAAAATAAAAGGAGAGAGAAAGAAGGGGAGGTTGAAGGAGAGGTGGCCCAGAAATAAATCACTGGTTATGAGGGACAGGGTGGAAGGAAAGGAAAAAAAGTGTATACAGAAGAGAAAATAGTTTGCAGGGAAATACACATAATTTGGTAATCATAACTGTGAATGTGAATAAGACAAACTCGTCCACAAAAGAGAAATAACAGATTAGATTTAAAACCATAATGCTACAATATAGTGTTTACAAGAAACATGTGTGAAGCAGAGAGAAACACAGGGAACAAGAATATAAGCCTGAAGCAGAATATATTATGCTTTGGCTGAAGCAAAAGCAAGAAGCAGTAGCAATTCTGATCTCAAAGCAAAAGCAAAACTCTAATTAAAAGGGATAAGGAATGAACCTACATCTTGTTAAAAGGTATTTTAACAATGTGTTTATTTATATCAATACTAAACATATGCACCAAATGGAACTGCTTCCAAATTCTTAAAGAAAAAGTTAATACAAAATAAATAGCAAAATTCTGTATGACCTCAACTTCAACTTTTCAGAATTAGAAACATCTAGCTACAAAATAAAGAAGTGAGGGAAGTTAATCGAATCTTAGAAAATTGAATGGGGATAAAAAAAGGAGTTTACCATTTTCTCAGTGATAATGACATCTAACCCAAAATTGACCATGGCATAAAAACTTCATAATCAAATCAGAAAGACAGAAATAGTAAATGCATACCTTTCAGATCAAAATGCAGCAAAACTATTTCATAACAGCTATGAAATAAAATAGTGCATTAGTAGGAAATTCACATGCAAAGGACAATATATAATGCAAAAAGACTCCATCTTCTGGGATGAAAATTCAGCATTTTACAAAAATTGCAGGAAAAAATGAAAATAGTATGGAAGAAACTAGTCATTGACCAATATCTAACTCCCTATACCACGATAAGGGTTATGGATTTATGATTTAAACATAGTAAGCAAATTAATGGAACAAAATATAGTCTACCTGACAGATATGTGAAAAAGGGAGGAATTTAGGGCCAAAAAATAATAGAAATTTCCCAGAAATAGATGGAGATGCTTAATTTTTCTTATGTAGTCAATATTAGAATGGAGGCAAAAAACTAGGAACCAATTTTTAAAATCAGTATTCTGATATTTCTCATTTCTAAAATAGAGAACTGAGTAAAATTTATAAGAATTAAAATAACTCCTTAATTGATAATCAAAGGTTATAAACAAATTTCAGCAGAAAAAATTATAGCCATCTCTAGTCATATGAAAAAATGCTGGGGGGCAGAGCCAAGATGGCGGAGTGAAAAGGTGACTCTCTGCGTCCTCCTCCAATCTTCTCTCAAATCAACAATAAAATAATCCTCTGAATTGATCTTCAAGTCAACGAATCTAGAAATATTTGGACACTGCTTGCTGGTATCTCTGAAGAACTTCACATCAGGTTTGTCTAACGTGGACAGAGGGATAAACAGAGGACTCTGGTGTCTGAGGACTCTGGTGTAGGCTGCAAGTGAGGGTGGGACTCAGCTCAGCTCATTGTGGCAGAAACTCCAAACTCCAAACACTGGAGTTTATCTGAGGCACTCGGGACACTCTGCCCGGAATGGGGGCAGGTGTTCTGGCAGACTTGCCTTGTTTAAGGAGTAATTCGGACTTAGTCCTAGCCCCCATTGGCCCTGAACCTTAAGTTAATTCGACGATGTGCCCCAGGCAAAGATCTTCAGCTGCTGTTTCAGCCGCCATTTTTTCCCTACCTTAAAGAGATATCCACTCTGTCTAAAAAAAATGATGAAGAAGCAAAAGAGAGCTCTCACCATAGACAGCTTTTATCAAGAGAAAGAAGTGATGACCCCAGATCCTGAGGTTCCTTTAGAAAAAAACTCCAAAGTAAGTTATTGAGGACCATCACTGGTCACTTTTTAAAAGGCCTTTCTGGAAGATTGCATAAAGAACCTCAAAAGAGAGCTGGAGAATAAATGGGAAAATAAACTGAAATCAGTGCAAGAAGGATATGATGCCCTGCAAAAGAGATGATGAATGAGACACGATGAAAAAGACACCAATTTATTAAAAAATAAAATTAGTGAAGTGGAAAAAGAGTGCAATGAACAAAAAAATTACATTGGCCAGTTACAAAAGGAGCTTAAAAAGGTAACTGAAGAAAACAACACTTTAAAAAAAAGAATTGAACAAATGCAAGTGAATGACTCAATAAGACTTCAAGAATCAGTCAAACAAAAACAAAAAAAATGAAAAAATTAGAAGAAAATATGAAATATCTCCTAGGAAAAACAACTGACTTGGAAAATAGATCTAGGAGAGACAATCTAAGGATTATTGGACTTCCTGAAAGCCATGATCAAAAAAAGAATCTAAACACCATCTTCCAGGAAATCCTGAAAGAAAACTGCCCTGAGATTGTAGAATCAAAATGCAAAATCACCATTGAAAGAATTCACCGATCACCTCCTGAAAGAGACCCCAAAATTAAAACCCCAAGGAATATCGTGGCTAAATTTCAGGACTATAGCACCAAGGAACAGATTCTGCTAGCAGCTAGAAAGAAACAATTCAAATACCGAGGATCAATAATTAGAATCTGTCAGGATCTGTCAGCTTCCACACTGCAGGATCGAAGGGCCTGGAACCAGATATTCCAAAGGGCAAAGGAACTTGGATTACAGCCAAGAATAATCTATCCAGCTAGAAAGAGCATTATCCTCCAGGAGAGAAAATGGTCATAACTTGGGTAAATAAGATGGCAGGAAATAAAGAATTAGTTATTCTATCTGTGAATGTGAATGGGATGAACTCTCCCATAAAGCAGAAGTGGATATCGGACTGGATTAAAAACCAGAATCCCACAATATGTTGTCTACAAGAAACACATCTAAGACATAGTGACCCATAAAAGATGAAGGTAAAAGGGTGGAGCAGAAAATATTATGCTTCAGGTGAACAAAAAAAAGCAGGGGTAACAATCCTTATCTCAGATCAAGTAAAAGCCAAGATAGATCTAATCAAAAGAGATAAGGAAGGAAACTATATTTTATTAAAGGGTACCACAGATAATGTAGCAATATCAATACTAAATATATACGCACCAAGTGCAATAGCATCCAAATTCCTAGGGGAGAAATTAAGAGAGATGCAAGAAGAAATAGACAGCCATTACTAGTGGGGGATATCAACCTTGCTCTCTCAGAATTAGATAAATCAAACCACAAAATAAACAAGAAAGAAACTAGGGAGATAAAACAATTGTTAGAAAAGTTAGGTATGATAGATCTCTAGAGAAAGTTGAATGGAGACAGTAGGGATTTTACTTTTTTCTCAGAAGTCCATGGAACCTAAACAGAAATTGACCATGTGTTAGGGCATAAAAACCTCAAAATCAGATGTAGAAAGGAAGAAATAGTAAATGCATCTTTTTCAGATCATGATGCAATAAAAATCACATGCAATATAAGGCCAGGAGAAAATAAAGCAAAAGTTAATTGGAAATTAAATAATCTAATCCTGAACAATGAATGGGTGAAAGAGCAAATCATAGACACAATCAATAATTTCATCCAGGAGAATGACAACAAGGAGACAACATACTAAAATTTGTGGGATACGGCCAAAGCGGTTATAAGTGGCAATGTTATATCTTTAGATGCTTACTTGCATAAAATAAAGAAAACATCTAT
The DNA here is from genome assembly GCA_023553655.1 of Myrmecobius fasciatus. Taxonomy (NCBI): domain Eukaryota; kingdom Metazoa; phylum Chordata; class Mammalia; order Dasyuromorphia; family Myrmecobiidae; genus Myrmecobius; species Myrmecobius fasciatus. The sequence goes on along the minus strand of JAJPUD010017119.1, from coordinate 25,783 downwards.
GAATTGGGCTTATTATTAAAAAAAAACTAGAAAAAGAACAAATTAAAAACCCTCAATTAAATACCAAATTGGAAATTCTAAAAATAAAAGGAGAAACTAATAAAATTGAAAATAAGAAAACTATTTAATTAATAAATAAAACTAAGAGTTGGTTCTATGAAAAAACTAGCAAAATAGATAAGCCTTTAGTTAATTTGATAAGAAAAAGGAAAGAGGAAAATCAAATTGTTAGTCTCAAGAATGATAAGGGAGAACTTTCCTCCAATGAAGTGGAAATTAGAGCAATAATTAAGAGTTACTTTGCCCAACTTTATGCCAGTAAGTTTGATAATCTAAATGAAATGGAGGAATATCTACAAAAATATAGATTGCCCAAGTTAAAAGAAGAGGATATAAATTATTTAAACAGCCCCATATTAGAAAAAGAAATAGAACAAGCTATTAACCAGCTCCCTAAGAAAAAATCTCCAGGGCCAGATGGATTTACATGTGAATTCTACCAAACATTCAAAGAACAATTAATTCCAATACTATACAAACTATTTGAGAAAATAGGGACTGAAGTTATACTGCCAAAATCATTCTATGAGACCCATATGGTGCTGATAGCTAAACCAGGTAGGGTGAAAACAGAGAAAGAAAACTATAGACCAATTTCCCTAATGAATATTGATGCAAAAATTTTAAATAAGATATTAGCAAAGAGATTACAGAAAGTCATCCCCAGGATATTACACTATGACCAAGTAGGATTTATACCAGGGATGGAGGGCTGGTTTAATATTAGGAAAACTATCAGCATAATTAATTATATTAATAACCAAACTAACAAAAACCATATGATTATCTCCATAGATGCAGAAAGAGCATTTGATAAAATCCAACACCCGTTCCTATTAAAAACACTAGAGTGTATAGGAATAAATGGGCTTTTCCTTAAAATGATTAGTAGCATCTATTTAAAACCATCATCAAGCATCATATGTAATGGAGACAAACTAGAACCATTCCCAATAAGATCAGGAGTGAAACAAGGCTGCCCACTGTCACCATTACTATTTAATATTGTATTAGAAATGTTAGCTTTAGCAATAAGAGAAGAAAAAGAGATAAAAGGAATCAGAGTAGATAATGAAGAAACCAAATTATCAGTCTTTGCAGATGACATGATGGACCTAATCAATTGGAAAAACATTAAGTGCTCAGAGAAGATCTGGAACTCCTAATTGAACACTAGATGGATAATTTTGATTATATTAAGTTAAAAAATTTCTGTACAAATAAAACTAATGCAGATAAGATTAGGAGGGAAGCATCAAATTGGGAAATCATCTTTACATTTAATGGTTCTGATAAAGGTCTCATTTATAAAATATATAGAGAATTGTCTCACATATATAAGAATTCAAGCCACTCTTCAATAGATAAGTGGTCAAGGGATATGAACAGATAATTTTCAGATGATGAAATTAAAACCATCTCTAGTCAGATGAAAAGTTGCTCCAAATCACTATTGATCAGAGAAATGCAAATTAGGACAACTCTGAGGTCCCACTACACACATATCAGATTGGCTAAAATGACAGGGCCTATATCCCAAAGTGATCTTAGAGTAGGGAAAGGGACCCATAGGTGCAAGAATGTTTGTGGCAGCCCTTTTTGTAGTGGCTAGAAACTGGAAACTGAAAGGATGCCCATCAATTGGAGAGTGGCTGAATAAATTATTGCATAACTTGTCAAGTATTTCAACATTATTAACATGTAGTGGACTTCTTGCAATCTAGGGGAGGGGAGGAGACAGGGGGTAAAATTTGTAATGGAAAGCTTTGTAAAGATCAATGCTGGGGAACTACCCATACATATGTTATAAAAATAAAAAGCTTTAATAAAAAAAAAGAAAAAATGCTGTAAATCTCTATTGTTTAGAGAAATGAAAATTAAAACAATTCTTAGGTACCACCTTACATCTGTTAGATTGGCTAAGATAACGGAAAAGATAGTGATAAATGTCGAAGAGGATTTGTGAAAATTGTGATACTGACATATTGTTGATGGACTTGTATACTAATCCAATCATTCTGGAAAGCAATTTGGAACAATGGGCTATTAAACTCTGCATATCCTTTGAACTAACAGTGCTACTACTGGTTCTGTATTCCCCCCAAAATCATGAAAGATGAAAAAGCACCTACATGTGGAAAAATGTTTGCAGAAGCTCATTTTGTGGTAGCAAAGAATTGGAAAATAATAGGTGATCCATCAGTTGGAGAATGAATGACTATGTTGTGGTATATGAAAGAAATGTAATATTGTTGTTCCACTAAAAATTATGCATATATATATAAACATGGAATGAGTTGCGCGTACTGATGTTTAATGAAACAAGCAGAATTCAGGAAAACATTATACACAGTAACAAGATTATGTGATGAGATGTGATAGATTTGGTTCTCAGCAATTCAGTGATCTAAGGAAATTCCAATCAACTTTGGACATCAAAGTCTGGAGAAAGAACTGTGGAAATCTCAGTGAAACTTAAAAGATACTATTTTCACCTTTGCCCTTTTTTTTTCCCCATGGATTTTTCTTTTCCACTCTCCCGACATAACTCTTATGAAAATATGTAAAAAAAATGAATGTACATGTAAAACCTAAAATTTTTAAATTAAAATTTAAAAATAGCAAGTAAGATTAAGGAAAAGATTGGGGAAAAATTATGTCATGCGGGGTGGAGACAAGATGGTGGAGTGCAGACAGGTCTCTCTGTGAGCTCCTCTGATCTTCCCTCAGACCCAGAAGAAATTAAGCCTCTGAACTGATTCTGGAGTGAGGGCTCCCTCAAACATTTCTAATACAAAACATTTCCATCAAAAATTACTTTGGAAGAACTCTGCAGCAGGTCTGTTTCAGACAGGCAGGGGATTGGGCCACTTACTGCGCTCAGGCGCCAGCGCGCAACTGGGGTGGGAAACTGGGGCTGTGAGGAAGCGTGGCGGATTCCAGGCATGCAGGAAATCCCTGGGAGATGCTTGGGCCACTTTGCTCTGCTTGCAGGCAGGTGCTTTGGCAGATCTGCTTTTGGTAAAGGGTGGATTGAGAGCAGCTGAGAGTGTGGACCTGGCCTGACCAGCCCCACACCAGAAGTCAACTATGCCAACTGCCAAAGGGCAAAGCAGCTATTGTTCCTCTGTTTTAAACAGACGTCACACTCTAAAAAATGAGTAAGAAGCAGAAGAGAGCTCTCACCATAGACAGCTTTTATGGAGAGAAAGAAGGGCAGACCTCAGATCCTGAGTTTCCTAAAGAGAAAGCAACCCCAGAGGAAGCCACAAAGTGAGACATGAGCTGGTCCCCATTTCACAAGGCTTTCCTGGAAGATTGCATAAAGAATTTCAAAAGAGAGAAGAAGAATGGGAAAATGAAATGAGATGATTGCAAAAAGGATAATTATGCCCTCCAAAAGAGATATGAAAAAGACACCAATTCACTGAAAAACAAAATAGGTGAAATGTAAAAGGACAATAACTTACTTGAAAACAAAATTGGTAAAATGGAAAAAGAATGCAATGAACAAAACAATTCAATTGGCCAGTTACAAAAGGAGCTAAAAAAGGTAATTGAAAAAAATAATACTTTAAAATTTAAAATTGAACAAATAGAAGTGAATGACTAAATAAGACTTCAAGAATCAGTCAAACAAAAACAAAAAATAATGAAAAAATAGAAGAAAATATGAAATACCTCCTAGGAAAAACAACTGACTTGGAAAACAGATTTAGGAGAGACAATCTAAGGATGATTGGACTCCCTGAAAGCCACAATGAAAAAAAAGAACCTAGATGCTATCTTCCAGGAAATCATGAAAGAAAACTGCCCTAATGATTTTAGAATCAGAAGGCAAAATCACCGTCGAACAAATTCACCAATCACCTCCTGAAAGAGACCCCAAAATTAAAACCCCAAGGAATATTGTGGCCAAATTTCAGGACTATCGCACTAAGGAAAAGATATTGCAAACAGCTAGAAAGAAAAAATTCAAATACTGAGGAACTGTAATTAGAATCAGACAAATTCTGTCAGCCTCCACATTGAATGAACAAAGGACCAGGAACCAGATATTGTGAAAAGGCAAAGGAAGTTGGATTACAGCCAAGAATAAGTTATCCAGCTAGAATGAGAATTATCTTCCAGGGAAGAAGATGGTTGTTCAATGATACAGGAGAAATTCACCTATTTCTAATGAAAAAACCAGATCTGAACAAAAAGTTTGAACTCCAAACACAGAACTCAAAAGAAGCATAAAAAGGTAAAAAGGAAAGAACTCTTGAAAACTATATTTCTACTATGAGTATACTCAAAGAATGGGGGTATAATTTGATTTTACTTTGATAATAATGGAAAAGAAAGTAGAGGTGGAAGGGCTATCATGCTGGAAAAAGAGGGGAAAGAAGTTAAAATAAAGTAAAAAAAGAAGAGGTAAAAGCTCATGAAGAGGCAAAGAATATCTAATATAATTGAGGGAAAAAAGGGAGGATGATGAGCATTGTGTGAATCTTACTCTCATCAGATTTGTGCTCTAAAAGAGTCCAATATATATTTAGGAATAAATGGGCTTTTCCTTACAATGATTAGTAGTATGTACTTAAAACCATTAGCAAGCATCACATGTAATGGAGACAAACTAGAACCATTCCCAATAACATCAGGAGTGAAACAAGCCTGCCCACTGTCACCATTACTATTTAATATTTTATTAGAAATGTTAGCTTTGGCAGTAAGAAAAGAAAAAGAGATTAAAGGAATTAGAATAGGTAATGAGGAAACCAAATGATCACTCTTTGCAGATGACATGATGGTATACTTAGAGAACCCTAGAGACTCAACTAAAAAATTACTAAAAACAATTCATAACTTTAGCAAAGTTGCAGGATACAAAATAAATCCGCAGAGTTAGGAGGGGGCGGAGCTAAGATGGCGGAGTGAAAAGGTGACTTTCTGCCTCTCCTCTGATCTTCTCTCAAATCAACAATAAAATAAGCCTCTGAACTGATCTTCAAGTCAACGAACTCAGAAATATTTGGGCACGGCTCTCTGGAGAACTTCATATCAGGTTAGTCGGACTCGGACAGAGAGATAAATAGACGACCCCTGTGCAGGCCGGAAGTGAGGGTGGGACTCAGCTCAGCTCATCGTGGAAGAAATTCCAAACTCCAAACTCCAAATTCCAAACACCTGGAATTTATCTGAGGCACTCGGGACACTCTGCCCTGATTGGGGACAGGTGTTCTGGCAGACTTGCCTTGTTTAAGGAGTAATTCGGACTTAGCCCTAGCCCCCACCGGCCCAGCACCTTGTCAACTCGCCGAAGTGCCCCAGGGCAAAGCGTCTTCAGCCGAGGTTTTTTTTTTTTTTCCTCTACCTTAAAGAGATATCCACTCTGTCTAAAAAAAAAATGATGAAGAAGCAAAAGAGAGCTCTCACCATACACAGCTTTTATCAAGGCAAAGAAACGACCTCAGATACAGAGATTTCTTTAGACAAAAATCCAGAAAAAAACAACAAGGACCATCACTGGTCCCCGTTTCAAAAGGCCTTTCTGGAAGATTGCATAAAGAACCTCAAAAGAGAGCTGGAGGATAAATGGGAAAATAAACTGAAATCAGTGCAAGAAGGATACAGTATCTTGCAAAAGGATATGATGCTCTGCAAAAGAGATATGAAAAAGACACCAATTTATTAAAAAATAAAATTAGTGAAGTGGAAAAAGAGTGCAGTGAACAAATTGGCCAGTTACAAAAGGAACTTAAAAAGGTAACTGAAGAAAACAACACTTTAAAAATAAGAATTGAACAAATGCAAGTGAATGACTCACTAAGACTTGAAGAATCAGTCAAACAAAAACAAAAAAATGAAAAATTAGAAGAAAATATGAAATATCTCCTAGGAAAAACAACTGACTTAGAAAATAGATCTAGGAGAGACAATCTAAGGATTATTGGACTTCCTGAAAGCCATGATCAAAAAAAGAATCTAAACACTATCTTCCAGGAAATCCTGAAAGAAAACTGCCCTGAGATTGTAGAATCAAAGGGCAAAATCACCACTGAAAGAATTCACCGATCACCTCCTGAAAGAGACCCCAAAATTAAAAACCCAAGGAATATTGTGGATAAATTTCAGGACTATAGCACCAAGGAACAGATTCTGCTAGCAGCTAGAAAGAAACAATTCAAATACCAAGGATCAATAATTAGAATCTGTCAGGATCTGTCAGCTTCCACACTGCAAGATCGAAGGGCTTGGAACCAGATATTCCGAAGGGCAAAGGAACTTGGATTACAGCCAAGAATAACCTATCCAGCTAGAATGAGCATTATCCTCCAGGGAAGAAGATGGTCATTCAATGATATAGGTGAATTTCACCTATTTCTAATGAAAAGACCGGATCTGAACAAAAAATTCGACACCCAAACACAGAACTCAAGAGATGCATAAAAAGGTAAAAAGGAAAGGACTCTTGAGAACTTTATTTTTACTAGGGGGATACTCAAAGTTTGGGGGTATAATTAACTAAATATTACTTTGATAATATGAAAAAGAGAACTAGAGGGGAAAAGGTTGTCATACTGGGGAAAAGAGGGGAGGGAGACGAGCACTGTGTAAATCTTACTCTCATCAGGTTGGGCTCTAAAAGTGTATATCAGACATTTGATTTCACATAGAAACTTGTCTGTTGCTAGAGGGAAGTGGGAGGGAAAGGAGGAAAAGTAAGGGACAAACTAATAGAAGGGAAAATAGAAGAATCGGGGGAAAGGAGTAAAAACGGGGAGGGAATCTAAAGGCTAGAGTATTCTTTGGGGGAGAGGGTCATCAAAAGCAAAGTACTGAGGAGCGGGGAAGGGAGAAAGGGGAAAGGAAAGGGGAGTATTGTTTGGGGGAGGGGTCATCAAAAGCAAAGTACTGAGGTGGGGGGAAGGGAGAAAGGGGAAAGGAAAGGGGAAAACATAACTTGGGTAAATAAGATGGCAGGTAATAAAGAATTACTTATTCTATCTGTGAATGTGAATGGGATGAACTCTCCCATAAAGCGGAAGCGGATATCAGACTGGATTAAAAACCAGAACCCACAATATGTTGTCTACAAGAAACACATCTAAAACATAGTGACACATATAGGATGAAGGTAAAAGGCTGGAGCAGAACCTATTATGCTTCAGGTGAACAAAAAAAA
>JAJPUD010017119.1:1424-13552 GCA_023553655.1 Myrmecobius fasciatus | reverse complement strand
GTTATCAGGACAATCTAGGCAATAACCTTAACAATTTAGTGTTTGATAAACCCAAAGACCCCAGCTTTTGGGATAAGCACACACTATTCGGCAAAAACTGCTGGGAAAATTGGAAACTAGTGTGGAAGAAATTAGGGCCTGACACATACCTAACATCACATACCAAGATAAGATCTAAATGGCTTCATGATTTGGATATAAAGAGTGACATTATAAGCAAATTAGAGGAACATAAGATAGTGGAGAACGAATAAATTTATATCCAAAGTAGAAGTAGAACTCTTAAGTGAACACCAGATAGATAATTTTGACTATATTAAGTTAAAAAGGTTTTGTACAAACAAAACTATTGCAGACAAGAATAGGAGGGAAGCAATAAATTAGGAAATCATTTTTACATTTAATGCTTCTGATAAAGGCCTCATTTCTAAAATATATAGAGAATTGTCTCATATTTATAAGAATTCAAGCCATTCTCTAAGCGATAAATGGTCAAAGGATATGAACCGACAATTTTCAGAGGATGAAATTAAAACTATTTCTAGTCATATGAAAAGGTGCTCCAAATCACTATTGATCAGAGAAATGCAAATTAAGACACTCTGAGGTACCACTACACACCTATCAGTGGGTAAAATGACAGGAAATGATAATGATGAACGTTGCTGGAGATGTGGGAAAACAGGGACACTGATACATTGTTGGTGGAACCGTGAACCGATCCAACCATTCTGGAGACCAATTTGGAGCTATGCTCATAAAGTTATCAAACTCTGAATATCCTTTGACCCAGCAGTGTTTCTACTGGGCCTATATCCCAAAGAGATCTTAAAGGAAGGAAAGGGCCCCACATGATCAAGAATATTTGTGGCAGCCCTTTTTGTAGTGGCTAGAAACTGAAAATCGAATAGATGCCCATCAATCTGAGAATGGCTGAATAAATTATGGTATATGAAAGTTATGGAATATTCCATGACCAGCAGCAAGATTTGAGAGGCCTGAAGAGACTTGCATGAACTGAAGCTGAATGAAATGAGCAGAACCATGAGAACATTATACAGAGCAACAATACTATATGATAATCAATTCTGATGGACATGGCTCTCTTCAACAATGAAATGTTTCAAACCAGTTCCAATTGTTCAGTGAAGAAAGCTACATTCCCCCAGAGAGAGGGATATGAAATGTGGACCACAACATACCATTTTCATGCTCTCTATTGGTATCTTCTTGCATTGCGTTTCCTTTCTCTGATTTTTTTTTCTTGTAGATATTATTTTTCTTGCACAAAAATGATTTGTGGAAATATGTATACATGTATTTGATTTGTCAGGTATTTTAACATAATTAACATGTAGTGGATTTCCTGCCATATAGGGGAGGGCTGGGGAGTAGGGGGGCGGAATTTGTGACAGAAAGCTTTGTAAGGGTCAATGTTGAAGAATTACCCATACATATATTTTGCAAATAAAAAGTTTTAATAATAAAAAAAGAAAAAAAATGTAATGCAAGCAAAGTGAAAAAAAAACCCAATTAGTACAAGACAATCCAAAAACTTAAGAGAAAATAACTCCTTAAACATTTGAATTATTCAAGAGAAAATTAAGAAGTTCATAAAAATGAAGTTGTTAGATAAATGTATAGGGTCAGATAAATGCATAAATCCACCTTCAGGAAGAGTCCAGTTCAGGTATTCCTTGAGACCTGTTCTCTTTAAGGACAAACAATTGAAACTATTGACTCATCAACTCCCTTAACTATGAATGAAAGAAAATTATGATAATCTTGATAGAGAATGCATATGACAGGAACAAGGTATCATAACTATGCTATTTCCAACTCGTTTTGACATACTTTTTTGATAATTTCTACTATTTATGTTTCTGTTTTGACAAATACCTTGTCATTAATAGTGATTGCTATTTACCATCCTATTAGGATAGACATCTTGTTATTTGTTAAAGTATAAGTTAAGGTTAGTTAAGGTAGTTTAGGTAGTTAAGGTAGTTAAGGTAGAACTGAAATATCAAAGTATGATCTATGCTTTAACCCTGGAATGTATATGGTGTCACCTGGAGGTAGCTAGTGTTATTGCAAAACTCGTTTAAATAATATAGAAAACCTGACTCTCAGATTAATATAAACAAAGATTACAAATCTTATCTACTGCCTGGCCTAGGATATCCAATTCAGATTCACAATCTCCATCCATATTTACTGGAATTGGATTCTTTGACAGTTAGTGCTTAGAATAGGGACTTAAATGACCCAGCAAGAGATTGAACCCTTGGGTGAGCTCAGTAATTAAATAAAAGGTAATCAAGAGGTGTAAATATTATCAAATACCAGATTAAAAAAAGAAGATTGATTCTTGTTTCTTGTCCAATTGATAGCAATATAGTATACATATCTTGTGGTAGGGACAGAGGGGTATCCTGTACCAAAACCAGGCAAGGACCCAGTAAGACCTTTGCTGACATTCTCAATTGCTTAATGATGACAATGCAACCTTCAGTCAGCACAGAAAGGCAGCTTAAATTTTATTGAAACAACTTGGCCTTTGAAAAAACTAATGCCAATTGTAAGAAAGCATTAGCTGGGGGAAACCAAAAATGTCTTTAGTGGAAATGATTCAAAGATGTCAAAATGTTGGGGCTTCTACTTTTCAAGCTGCAGTAATGGGATCTGCACTAAATCAACACAAATCTCCATCTCAGAATTGTTCAAATTGTCCTTGAGGCTATAACTGTGGCCAACTGGGTCATATGAGGGGAAAAAATTGTACTACCCAAAAAGTTGTACTTCATTGCAATTCAGCAGATATAAGTCCAAATGCAGGAAGGACCGACACTGGGCTTCTGAATGTCATTCTCAGAAAGATAGGGAATATAATCTGATATCAGGAAACTATTCCCAGAGCCAGCTCTAGCCCTGTCAAACACTTTACCTTAACCCACCCCATCTCAAGTGGTGCATGCAAATAATTCCTTAAATCTGACTTATTGACAGTACAAGATTTAATGCATGCTATCTTGGGAGGTGCTGGCCTTGATTTATCCTTCTCAGTGTCTCACTGAATTAAAAACAATATGGAATATGTTCTCTTTCCCACTGGAGTCTCTAATGCTCTTCCTTCTTGTATGCTGCCTCATTTTAGGTTGTAGTTCACAGTCATTCCTAGGGTTTAAGCTTTGTGTCTGGAGTAGTAGATTTTGATTCTTTGTGGAAATCATGCAGTCTTTACTATGTCATCCTCATAAAAAAGGAAAAGAATAAAAAAAAATTCAGGGTGGTAAAGATTTTGGAAGTACAGGAAAAAAGACATTTTGGATGTAACTTATTGCCAATTCTAGGCCAATTTTAAAATTAAAAAAATTAAAGGAATAATTTAGTTACTCAATGATTATCAAAAATTACTGAAGGATATTAATTGGATAAAATTGTATTTGAATTTGGGAATACATGAATTGACAAAATAATTCAATTTTAAGAGAGTCTAACCATAATTCAAAAAGAAGTCAAAATCAGCTGTAATCAGATGACATTTAAAGATGCTACTAATAAACTATGAGCCTCTTTATAAATATTCCACCTACTACTATGTTTTTAACACTCCATTTGAATCTGCATAGGAGAAGGAGTTATATATAATTATTATTGTACTGTATGGTGTTCAAGAACATGTTGATATTTTTTTCAGATAGCAAAACATGTTGTTTATGGTTAACATAAAACACAGAAACAGTCCCAATCCTGGACACCTTCTGATTAAATAAGATTCCTGTCACATTCTTTCAATTATTTAAACGAGTGATTTATATTTACATGATGCTGATAACTGTGTAGTTTTTATTTTTCAAGTTTATGGCTTTTGGCAAAACAGGAACAGTCTTCTATGTCATTTTTGTCTGTCTGTGTATGTCTGTGGCAAATGTCCATATCATGTTTGTTCTGTGAGCTAAATTTTGTTACTGGAAAGATTTCTTAACATCCTTAAATCTCATTTTAAAAATGGAAAAAGCCTAACTCTTCCCTGTGGGCCCCAGTTGTGGCCAAACTGAGGGCTGCAGAAAATAAGTTAATTAAAATTATAGAACTGAAAAAATTATAGCAGATTCTCAAGGTTTTGAAAGAATTAATTAAGAAATTTGGCAACTAATCATTCTGTGATTGAAAACAACAAAAAACTACAACTAGGGAAATAGCAACCTTTTGCTAACCCCTCTCTGACATTTATCTTGTCAGGAGTCTCTTTCTAATTCATTTAGGAAAGCATCCCAGATGGGATTAAGGGTGAACTCTCTCTACAATCCTGATCATTCAGCAAGCTCCACTCAGTGGAGTTCTGAATGTATATCAGTTTTAAGAATTGCTAACAAGATTGATATAGCCCAAATCTCTTTCCTAACTTCTCTCATCTCAGATCTGTGCTAAAATACTGTAGGGAAATTCAAACTCTGCCTCACCTATAGAAAGAGGGGAAGCAGCAATAGCCATAGGGACCTCATACAACCTTGCAACACCTCCCCAACCCCACTTGTTCAGCATTCCCAGAACCCTGGCTCCTGAATTACCATCAAAGTAAGATACTGGTACCAGTTTCCCCAGTTTTCATGAGGCTCTGTCCAGCACCTGCCTGGAAAGCAATTGAGTGCCCCTGGCAGCATCCAGCATGGCGCTTTGAGGTGAGAAAGCTAATCAACCTGTGTTTTCAGTAAACCCAGCATTCTCTGTTTCAGTTACAGAAATGTATTAGCTATGTAATTTATGGCAATTTTAAAAAATCTCTAACCAGTTTTCTGATTTGTTAAGATAACTAATAATGATTGTTGTTAAGATCACTTGATTACAAAAATGCTGAGCATAAAACAAATGTTACATGAATGTTAACTGCTTTATTGGATACAATTTCTTCATATTTGATAACCTTTTTAGATGTGGCCAAACATACAAAGGCAATATTAAGATAAATGGAATTTGTGTGTGAATAAACTAAATTTAGCAAATTCAACTAAATTAAGGTCTCACTAGGACTAGGATAATTCAATGAAATGTGTTATTTGACATATGATAGTAAAAGCAGTTTTAAAGGAATTCTAATCAAAGCCCACTAAAGAGATATGTAAATTGTAATCTATTTGCACTATGTCTACAGAAGATTTAAGAGTTCGGGAACTTTAGGAAAAGAGAAAAGCAATTTACTGCAACTTAAATTTTGGAAACAAAAGCTTGCTTTTGAGTTATCTAGTAAATTTCTCAGGGACCTATTTAAAAAAAAAGACATCTTAACTCTTTTCTTAACTCACAAAAGAGAAATGATTTGTGTGAATTGAAAAATATCCAACTGGCAATTCAGTTTGTCTAGAACATTTAATTAGAATTTAATTAGTATTTGGCCTAGTCATCTATCTGTTACTTGATGTTTATGTCTGTATGAAAGGTTTTCAAAATAATGTAAGAACAATTAACATGATTACAGACATAAGACAATATTTTATTGTTTATTGAAACTAAAGCTGAAATATCTTTAATATTTGTATCTACTGTATGTCCTGTGAAACAAATATATTGCTTTACATGAAAAGTTGCTTGATAATCTATATTGACTTTTCTACATCTTATAGTAGTTCCTATGGGCTTGTCTTTCTATTTCAGATTATCCTAACTGCTATTTGTTAGATTTGTTTTTTATTCTAGATTTTAGTCAGTTACAGCTGTATTGATCAGTTTCAAGAAGCTTAATCAATTATGGAATCCTTCAATTCAGTTTACCACCCCCTCCATATAAGAATGGGACCATGCAGGTAACTCAGATCTATTCCCACTTTCAGTGGGAAATAATTTCCGAAAATGAAATCATTTCTTTTGCTCCCAGAGGACTTTGGGCCCCATTGATTTGGAGAAGTACTGGAACTGGTTGGTGAATGGACACCAAGTTAGCCAGTATCTGAATGGATCCCCATTACAATTATAATATATTTGGGACTTAGGATGGGACAAATTTTCACATCTCAGATATGAGATTTCACAATGTTTCAGGGCTTTCAGAAATATACTATATAGGCATGTTTAGAATATACACAGATTTTTTAGCTACAGATACTATTTTTTAAAATGACACTGGAATCCAAATCATGAATGTGTCAAGAGAATATATTGTAAAATGTTACAATTGTGTTTTATCCCAAAGTCTTCTAATTCAATATTTATGGTTATTAATATTGAACAACCATTCTATGTGATGGTGCCTACTAAGATTATTTACAATTCATACAGGTAAACAAGTGAACAGGCTTGAGATAACAACAAAAAATTAGAAAAATCAGAAATAGGAAAAGGAGATTTATTGGATTATTCATTGCTGGAAGTCTAGAAGCTATAGCCACTATTACTTAACTTGCCATTTCAGCTATAGGTCTAACAGAATCCATTCAGGTTGCCCAATTTGCAGATCATTAGTAAAAAAATGTATCACAAGTTGTTTTTTCCCCACACTTATCATAGTTGTGCAAGAAAAATCGTATCTACAAGAAAAAAAATCAGAGAAAGGAAACAAAATGAAAGCAAACATCAATAGAGAGCATGAAAATTTTATGTTGTGGTCCACATATCATATCCCTCTCTCTGGGGGTATATGGTTTCTTTACTGAATAATTGGAACTGGTTTGAAACATTTCATTGTTAAAGAGAGCCATGTCTATCAGAACTGATGATCATATAGTCTTGTTGCTGTGTATAATTATCTCATGGTTCTGCTCATTTCGCTCAGCATCAGTTCATGCAAGTCTCTCCAGGACTTTCTGAAATCATCCTGCTGGTCGTTTCTTATAGAACAATAATATTCCATAACATTCATATACCATAATTTGTTCAGCCATTCTCCAATTGATGGGCATCCATTCAGTTTCCAGTTTCTAGCCACTACAAAAAGGGCTGCAACAAATATTCTTGTACATGATTTCTTTGGGATACAAGCCCAATAGAAACACTGCTGGGTCAGAGGGTATGCACAGTTTGATAACTTTTTGAGCACAGTTTCAAATTGCTGTCTAGAATGGCTGGATCCGTTCACAGCTCCACAAACAATGTATCAGTGTCCCAGCTTTCCCACATCCCCTCCATTTTTCCATAATTCCATAATTTCCATAATTAATTATTATCTTTTCCTGTCATTTTAGCCAATCTGACAGGTGTGTAGTGGTACCTCAAGAGTTGTCTTAATTTGCATTTCTCTGATCAACAGTGATTTGGAGCACTTTTTCATATGATTAGAAATAGTTTAATTTCATCATCTGAAAATTGTCTGTTCATATCCTTTGACCATTTATCGATTGGAGAATGGCTTGAATTCTTATAGATATGAGACAATTCTCTATATGTTTTAGAAATGAGGCCTTTATCAGAACCCTTAAATGTAAAGATGATTTCCCAATTTATTGCTTCACTTATAATGTTGAATGCATTGGTTTTGTTTGTACAAAAACTTTTTAACTTAATATAGTCAAAATTATCTATCTGGTGTTCAATTAAGAGTTCCAGTTCTTCTTTGGACATAAATTTATTCCATCTCCACAGGTCTGAGAGGTAAACTATACTACGTTCCTCTAATTTACTTATAATATCACTCTTTATATCCAAATCATTAACCCATTTAGATCTTATCTTGGTATGTGGTGTTAGATGTGGGCCAAGCCCTAATTTCTTCCACACTAGTTTCCAATTTTCCTAGCAGTTTTTTTTTTGTGGAATAGTAAGTACTTATCCCAGAAGCTGGGGTCTTTGGGTTTATCAAACACTAAATTGCTATAGTTATTGCCTAGTTTGTCCTGTGATCTATCCTACACCACTGATCGACTACTCTATTTCTTAGCCAGTACCAAATGGTTTTGATGACTGCTGCTTTATAAACTAGTTCTTTGATCTGTTACAGCAAGGCCACCTTCATCAGCCTTTCTTTTCATTAATTCCCCTGAAATTCTTGACCTTTTGTTCTTCCAAATGAATTTTTCTACTCTTTTTTTCTAGATCTGTGAAATAAATTTTTGGGAGTTTGATTGGTATGGCACTAAATAAATAAATTAGTTTGGGTAGTATTGCCATTTTTATTATATTTGCTCAGCCTACCCATGAGCACTTGATGTTTTTTTCCAATTGACTAGGTCTGACTTTATTTGTGTAGAAAGTGTTTTGTAGTTTAGTTCATATAGTTCCGGACTTTTCCTTGGCACACAAGCTCTTAATGAACAAATATAGATAATGAGTTAAAATAAAGACTAAAGTATATATATATATGTGTGTGTGTGTATATATATATATAATATACTATTATACTGTAAAAAATAAGTTGATTTGAAAAAAAAACATGGAAAGACTTGCATGAAATAATGAAATGTGAAATGAGCAGAACTAAGAGAACATGGTATACAATAACAATGCTGTTTGAAGAGTAACTGGCAATGACAAAACAATTTGAAGTTGTATAGATTTCATGGAGTTCAAATGAACCACAAGGGAGCTATTAAGGAATATTTTATCTACTTCTAGAGAAGTATGCACCATACATTTTAGATATACCTCTCTCTATGTATATCTGTATGTGTATCCCTCTCTCCTTCCCTCCTTTCCCCTCCCCCCTCTCATGTTGACCTTCTCGGGAAGGTGGAATCAAGATGGTAAAGGCAGGGACTTATCAGAGCACTCCTCCATATCCCTCCAAACATCATTAAATAATGAGTTTAAACAAATCTTAAGAGAATTGTATCAATTTTGTAGCCAAGGACAACTTGGAAGATTGTTAGGAAAGGTCATCACGTCAGGGTGCCTGAAGAATGAAGTCAGGTCAACATAGTCTAGATACAGGTCTTGGTGTGGTTGAATTAGTGGCAGTAGTGGTGTTAGTGGTAGTAGCAGAGGTAGTAGGCCTCTCAGTCCACAGATGCCAAAAGACAGCTTAGAAGTTTGGCATGGAAGTTTGTCACTGCAGGGTGAGAGTGAAGCACAGTCCAGTGCAGGCTGCACTAGCAAAGCTCTTGTAACCAAGATGTATTCTTGGGAGCCACTGAATATGTAATAGCAGCAGTTGCTGCTATAGTGGTGTCTCCTTTCAAAACTCTTTGTTTTATGAAGAAGAGGAAAGGAAGTGTGTCAAACAGCAGCTCAGAAGGAGATTACAGGTGTCCCTTTGCTAACACTGAGGCAGAACTTTGTTGCTTTACCCATACTTGGAACCGGTTCATAGTCACAGTTGGCAGTCCCAGGTTGAAGAGAAGCAGCGGCATACCAGAGCTTGCAGCCATAGTAGAGCAGAAAAGATACTTGCAATCACTTCCAGACTAAAGCATATAAAAGTATGTTAATTACTCTCTTTTACTTAGAGCAGATGACCTTGGAAGAACTTTATAGAAATTTATAGGTGCCTACAACTGTCTCTGAAAACTGCACAAGACTCCTGAAATATGGGGCAATGTTCCTTCCACCCTGGAAGTAGAACCCTACTTTAACAATGAAAAGTCAAATAATATGCTAAGAAAAAAAAGAAACAACAAAACAAAATTTTGGCCAAAGAAATTTGAGTTACACATTTGATTACAAAGACCATCAAAATACATGCTCAGAAGATCATAAAGGAAAAAAAAAATCTAGTGGTCATAGATTAGATGAAATAAGTACCTTTTCTACTGGCTGGCCCATCAGTTTAAGTCATTCAAAAACTATTGCAAAAGAAACAATGCATTGGCAGTGAGTTCTGTCTTGTTAAAATTGTTCATTTTAACTTTCAAATTGTCTTTTTAAAAATTTTATAGCATTCACACTTGATGTTACTAATGCTTAAAGAGGATTTGATTTCAAATCTGGTCTCAGACACTTAAACATTCCCTAGCTGTGTGACCCTGGGCAAGTCACTTACCCCCAAATGCCTCAGCAAAAAGAAAAAATAATAATAAAGAGGTTGAGGCGAGCTGCAGCTGTGGAAAATTCATACACTGTTTGAAGTCTCTTTATTGTTTTCTATGATTTAGTTTTACTTTATTAGAAGGGACCTTTCATTATGAAAACATAACATAAAAATAAAACACATCAACAAGACTCTAAAGAGAAAAATAAATTTTAAGAGATGCTATGATATAAAAACTGAATATAAAACTTTTTTCTGTTTTTATATGTGGAAATGTTACTTATATTTATCATTAAAAATACCATGTGGAACTTGGAGTCAGAGAACTTAACTTCAGATTCCAGTTCTGACACTTGCTGTGTAACTCTGTCTCTGACACAATTGGGGGCAATAAATGTTTGCTGAATTATTATTATGCTATTATAAAAGAAGTGCAAGTCTTATATGCAATGGATGTTTCTGTACATGTTTATGTTTGCATCTGTGCATGTGTAAATGTCTTTTTGTACGTCTTCATAAATACTTGGGACAGACCCATAATGTCATCACTGTAGGAAACCCCTGATGTGAACATTTCCTCCATGGATGGTTTAAATCAAGACTTGACAAGCTACAACAAGCTGGCTAACAAAAAATCATCCTTGGTTTTGATGAACTAGAGAGTTAAGGATGCTTTTTGCAATAAATACAATAAGATATTTAAATCAGTAAAAGTCATTCTTATATTGCAATACAAAAATAAGCAGCAGCCAGATTTGATTCTCAAGTAGTGGTATGACAGTTTTAAGAAATATAGATATAGATATATGTATATCTACATATAGATATACATAAATTTTAACTTTACTACATATATATGTTAAAATTTGAAGGAGCATAGACCCATTAGAGTTTACAAAGAAAAGTATTATAAAAGTTACAAGACAAATGATGTATTTTACTCATTTAAAATTTAAACACAAGTTTTAGAGCATTGTAATGAAAAAGTCAAGTACAATGTATAAATTTCACGGCCCTATTGTGTATCAACAATCAAAAATTGATAGCAAAAAATAGTAACTTATCAAAATATCAAAATTTTCTATATGCTTAGACTAAGGTACAATGATATTAAATAGAAAATACAGTACAACCTTCAAAGATAGGTAACTAGTGTGTCAGGATTTCATACTAATTAATGTAAATAACTTTTAAATAAAGAATTAATTGCATATATGGACATAGAAATATACATGTATATATATATATATATTAAAACATGTCATAACATTTTCTAACTAATTTTTTCACATTCATATAATTAATGGAAACCCATCAAATATGATGTAAATATAGCTCTGCGGGAATAAAAATTGTCCCACCTACAAAAGAACAGCCTGAAGTTAAACTCTGAGCCAATGCACTTTATTAAACAGTCCATGATGTTTTCTAATGAAGTGGACGCCAGAACTTCACCAGAATCTGAGATGCCTTCTCCTTCCACTGAGATATATCTACATATTCAAGAACAGCCACATGAAATACAGAATTATTCTAGACTGCCATGGCATGTATAAGTTAAAATAAGCAAAATCATATGTCAGCAGAGTCACAAGTTGGTTCAAGTAAGAAATATCCCCACACAAGATGAACACGATTACTCCTAGGTTGGGCAGGAAGAAATGGTAAAAAAAATCACAAGATGGGTGACAGTGGTCATAAGATGGTCATCTCCTCCTGTTGGACAAGTCATTCTTCTGGAGATAGAATATTTTGGGGAACTTTCCATGTAGTTAGCATTTCTGTCATACTGGGCTTGGTCACCATGAGAAAGGAAAACAAGAATACCGCGCTTCTTGTTAACTTCTATGGTTAAGCAAATAAACTTAGAATCTGCCCATCATAGCTTTGAAGCCTTATCTACAGAACTTTGATATGATTGTACCAATTTGATTAATACTGACTGAAATAAAATAAGGGCCCAAATGAATTATTTCTTACATTCCCAACGATTCACAAAAAGATACTCATCTTTCTTTGGATCTTTACAATTTAAATACATGGAGGACAGTTCTCCAAAGCCACTGCTTTCCCCTTAAAAAAAGGGCATTCCGAGGGGGCGGAGCCAAGATGGCGAACTGCGGACAGCTTTCTCTGTGAACTCCTGGGACATTCCCTCAAACCCAGACAAAGTAAGCCTTCCAACTGGTTTCTAAGTGAGAGCACCGCCAAGCATTTGGACTACAACGCACTT
>JAJPUD010017118.1:0-32179 GCA_023553655.1 Myrmecobius fasciatus | reverse complement strand
AAGTAGCAAAAATTGAAATTTAACAAGCTATTAATGAATTCCCTAAGAAAAATCTCCAGGCCAGATGGATTTACAAATGAACTTTTTCAAATATTTAAAGAACAATTAATTCCAATATTGTATAATCTCTTTGTAAAAATAGGGAAAGATGAAATGCTACCAAATTCATTTTATGACATATAGGGTGTTGTTACCTAAACCAAGTAGGATCAAAACAGAGAAAGAAAATAACAGACTAACTTTCCTAATGAATAATGTTGCAAAAATCTTAAAATATTATCAAAGAGATTACAGTATACTGTCACTAAGATAACACACTATAATCAAGTAGGATTTATATCAGGAATACAGGGCTGGTTTAATATCAGAAAAACTATTATTAGCATGATTCTCTATATCTCTATATAGCAAAATTAAGAGTAATCGTATGATTATCTCAATAGATGCAAAAAAAGCGCTTAACAAAATTTTACACCCATTCCTATTAAAAAAATAGAGAGCATAGGAATAAATGGAGTTTTCCTTAAAACGATAAATAGCATCTATTCAAACGATCAGCAAGCATCATATGTAATAGGAATAAAGTGGAAGCATTTCCAATAAAACCAGAAATGAAACAAGGTTGCCCACTATCACCATTACCATTCAATATTGTTATAGAAATGTTAGCTTTAGCAACAAGAGGAGAAAAAAATTGAAAGAATTAGAGTAGGTAATGATAAAACAAAATTATCATTATGGTATACTTATATAACCAGAGAGAATCAATTTAAAACTACTAGAAATAATTACAACTTTAGCAGAGTTGTAGGATACAAAATAAATCCACATATATCCTCAGTATTTTTTGCTACCAACAAAGTCTAGCAGCAAGAGATACAAAGAGAAATCACATTTTAAATAACTCTAAATAATATAAAATATTTCAGAGTCTTCCTGTCCAGACAAAGCAAAGAATCACATAAACACAATTTCAAAACACTTTTCAAACAAATAAACTTAGATCTAAACAATCAGAAAAATATCAAGTGCTCATGGGTAGGCTGAGATAATGTAATAAAAATAACAAATCTACGTAAATTAACCTACTCATTCAGTGCCTTAAGAATCAAACTGCCAAGAAATTATACAGCTAGAAAAAATAATAACAAAATTCATCTGGAAGAACAAAAGGTCAAGAATTTCAAGGGAATTAATTACAAATGTAAATGAAGGTGGCCTAGCTGTACCAGATCTAAATCTATATTATAAAGCAGCAGGGATCAAAACCATTTGGTACTGACTGAGAAATAGAGTAGTTGATTAGTAAAATAGGCCAGGCTCACAAGAGACAATAGTCAATGACAGTAGTAATCTAGAGTTTGAAAAAGTCAAAAACTCCAGCTTCTAAATAAGAACATACTATTTGACAAAAATGGATGGGAAAATTAAAAAAAAAACTGAATGACAAAAAATTAGGCATTGACTAACACCTAACATCCTATACCAATACATCGAAATGAGTTCAAGATTTAAGAATAATTTTATAAGCAAATTAGGAGAACACCTCTCAGATTTATGGAGAAGGAAGGAATATATG
The DNA here is from genome assembly GCA_023553655.1 of Myrmecobius fasciatus. Taxonomy (NCBI): domain Eukaryota; kingdom Metazoa; phylum Chordata; class Mammalia; order Dasyuromorphia; family Myrmecobiidae; genus Myrmecobius; species Myrmecobius fasciatus. The sequence continues at coordinate 30,600 of JAJPUD010017118.1, read as the reverse complement.
GCCAATGAAGAGCTAGAGAACATTATGAAATGCAAAATGGATAATTTTGTTTACATGAAATTAAAAAAAAATTTGTATAAACAAAAGGAATGCAAGCAAGATTAGAAATTAAGCAGAATATTATGGGCAGAAGATTACATTTAAGGGCTCTGATAAAGGCATCATTTTTTAAATATATAAATATATGTGTAAGTATATATATCTATATCTATCTATCTATATACATATATATATATGGAATTGACTGAAGTTTATAAGAATACAAGATATTCTCCAATTGATAAATGGTCAAAGATATGAACAGAAAATTTTAAGATGATGAAATTAAAGTCATTTCTAGCAAAATACTCTAAATCACTATTGATTAGAAAAACGAAAATTAAAACAACTCTGAGGTGCCACTATACATCTTTCATACTAGCTAAGATGACAGGAAAAGACAATGATAAATGTTGGAGGAATGTGGGAAAACTGGGACACTAATATATTGTTGGTGGAATTTTGATTGATCCATCCATTCTGGAGAGCAATCTGGAACTACTCCCAAAGGGCTAGCAAACTGTGCATACTCTTTGATCCCACAGAGTCTTTACTAGGTCTGTATCCAAAGAGATCATAAAAAAGGCAAAAGGACCCATATGTGCAAAAACTTTAATGCCAGTTCCTGTTGTAATGATAAGAAGCTGGAAACTGAATGAATGCTAATAAGTTGGGAAATGGCTGAATAAGTTATGACATATGAGTGTGATTTAATATTATTGCTCTATAAGAAATTGTCAGAAGGATGACTTCAGAAAGGCCTGAAGAGACTTACATGAACTGATGCTGATTCAAGTGAGTAAAACCAGGAGATCATTGAACTCAGCAACAACAAGATTAAGGGATGATCAACTCTGATGGGCATAGTTCTCTTCAACAATGAGATGATTCAGGCCAGTTCCAATAGACCTGTGAGAGAGAGAGCCATCTGCATCCAGAAAGAAGATTGGATACTGAATGTGGATCACAATATAGTATTTTCACAATTGTGGTTTAAAAAGGTAATCTGATTTTTTTTTGTTCAACATGATAAATGAGAAATCAGTAAAGAAAAATTGCACATATTTAACATGTATTGCATTACTTGCCATCTGAAGGATGGAGGAGAGAGTATAGGGAAAGGCAAGAGAAAAATTAGGAACACAGTTTTTCAGGGGTGGCTATTGAGGGCCATCTTTGCATGTATTTTGAAAATAAAAAGGTATAATTAAAATTAATTATAAAAAAGTACAAAAATGACGGAGAGGAAAAAGTGAATAATAATGGCATGGGAGCAACTGGTTGAGGGATTTTTTTCTGGTATTAAGGATTCTTAAATATTAAGAATTCATATTACAAATCCTGAAAATAATTTCACTTTCATAGATATCTCTTTGCTTACCCAAATAACAACTCAACAAAGATTTTGTATTAGAGTATATTTTGACTCCATCACAATCTATAAATGAATTTCTCAGCTTCAGGAGGAACAATTTGCAAATCCTTTCCATTTATCATTTACTTTTGGGTCTCTTGATCTCTTTTTAAAATTATAGTTCTTGTGTTTCCCATCAAGCTATTTTCTGAAGATATATTCTCTTTTTAAAAACACAGTCTTATCTCTTTTATATTCACCAAGCATCAGTCTACTCAAAATGAAGAAAAACCATAAATTCAAACAAATGCCATCCTCCGATCTTCATCATCTCTGTGCAATTCTGTTACATTCAAAAGAAACCTTTAAGGAAGGGTAAAATGCATCATATAAGGAAGGATTTTTTTTATTATTCCTATCTAAAAGAGAAAGAAAAAATATAAAATCTGAAGAAAAATTACTATATGAATGCATAAACTACTTAGGCAAGGAAAATACTCCTGGAAACATGAAATGGAATTTTCTGATATTGCAGAGATAAATGTAAAAGACAAATAAAATTGGCTATGGTTCTTAGCATACTTGAAGCTGAATTTAGCTATTAGTACCTTGAAGCTTTGTCTCTTAATAAGAATGTATACGATGCATATAACCTACAGCATCTTATTTAGCAGGGCATATGTTAGTATTCTTCCAATCTCTTTAATTATCCATCTCAATTTTGTACATTTAAGTCTTCCCTTGTCTCAATGGCCATTCTAGATTCTCCCAAATGGTAATCCTACTCTAAATATAAGGTTATTTCAAAGATAATAGGTGAATGCTACCACAATTCAATTAATTTATATTAATGATAAAAATAGGTATGATACAATTCAAGTTGATATACATTTATTGAATGCCTACTATGTTCAGGAAAGAAGAGAATCAAGAGTAAAAAAGAAATTGAACTAAACAAAAAAACCCAAAAAACAAACAAAAAAAAGGACTGAGTTCACATCTTTAGTGCTTCCTACAATTACCTTGATCTTGAGCAAAACATTTATTTTCCCTAAACCTCAGTTTCCTCATCTCTTGAAATGAAAAGATTAGACTAGACAGCCTTTCCAGTCATTCTTATTTTAAACCTATGATTCCAAGTTTTTCATTTATATAAAAACAAATGAAATATTCCTCAATTGAAGGAATACTACAGTAAATTGCTAAAGAATGTGTGGAGTATGCTTAAGGTGCTTGGAATTCTCTCTCTTCACATCTTCTCCTAGTCACTCTTACTGTCTTTCAAGGCAGCTAAAAGTCAAATCTTGTTTAAGAAATTTTTTCATATTCCCGTTAAAATTAGTTTTTGAGTAAACAAAGTAAAAAAAATTCAACAATCCTTCCTCTCAAACAACTTACATTATATTAAGGGATACCAAATGGATATATATATATACATATATATATAATATATAGATAAAATATGTATCAAAGAGAAATAAGATAGATCATTTCAGGTATTTAGTGACAGTAATAATCGGTAAAAAAAAATTTTTCCATGATCCAGGGTCTGCATTCCAATTTGGATGATATATAGAAGAGATGAGGAAGGGGTGTATCTAAGGAAAGGTTAGCCAGCTTGCACAAAACAGATATAATTGGAAGATAGAGTGTTGAGTTCAGAGAGCAAAAAAAATCTATTGGATAAATCCTAAAATTTAGGAATGGCAGTGGTGTATAAAAACCCAAAAAAGAAAGGTTGAGGTAAAATTGTGAAAGACTTAGAATAGTGGAATTTATACGTATATTTGATCCTAATAGCAGTGGGGAACCACTGGAGTTCAGTCTAGTGATGAATAAAAGCCACTTTAACAATTATATAGGAGATAGATTACAGAGAGATGCAAAGTTAGAGAGAGCAATTACATCTTTGAATGGAAATTATGGAAAAATAAAGTCTCCCAAGAAGTCAAAAAATAGCATTAATCAAAGATACTTGACAGGTTCATGGTAAGTGAGAAAAGGTTACAACATATAATAAACAAAGAATTGAGGTGGAGAAACAGTGCCAAGATGTAATTAGAATTAGTTGAGTGAAAATGTATATGGATAAGAACATGAGATATGTTAGACAGTCTGAGTATTCAAATAGTGTCTTCAAAATATCCATAGAAAATGACAAAATTTTCTATCAAATTAAATTACTCATAGCAAATTTAAGGTAGGACATGATCAGGAATCACACAGGCTAGGTTTTTGTGATAATCTATACCATTGTACACGTATATATATATATATATACATACATATATATATATATGTCTGTGTGTGTGTATATATATATATATGTGTGTGCATATATATATATATATATATAAATGGGTATGATGGGAGTAATTGAGTCTCATTCATTTTACATCTATCTGAGGAGGTAAATCTTAAATGTACAAAGTAATTTGTTTTTGGTGAATTTAATTATAATACATAATCATAGAACATCTGAGATGAATGGGCCCCCAGGGGCCATCTATTCCAATTCGTGCTTGAAATAGAATCCCTTTACAACAACTAAGGTGCTTTTTGCACTTTGCTTGAAGACCTGCAGTTTGGGAAAACTCACTACCTCTTGGATTTACCATTCTACTTTTGAACAATTCTTAGGGTATAATATGGTTGGGGCAGCTAGGTGATACAGTGGATAGAGCACCAGCCCTGAAATCAGGAGGAGCTGAGTTCAAAACTAATATTAGACACTTAATACTTCTTAGCTGGGTTAAGTGATGACTAGCAAGTCACTTAATCCCAATTGCCTCAGGAAAAAAAAAAGATATAATATGGTTCATTTTTATATCTAAATCATGTGGATTATAATCTACTTAGGAAGTTTTATCGAATGTTTTCACTCATATCATTGGTTTTGTAGCATCTTTCAGGAGTTCTGTGTTTGAAATAATTCTAATTATTTATGATATGAAATTAGGTTTTGTTCAAAGATGGAAAAATATACAAAAAAGAAGAGAATAGAATAAAAGAGAAGAGGGAAGAGGAGAGGAGAGAAATATATTTTTTTAAGATTTTGCATCCAAATAGATAAAACTGAAAAATTCATATGCTATTCTCAGTTTTGTAGTTACTATTTCTTTCAACAGGTGCATGCCAAACTAGGAAAATTATTCAAATGAATCTCACAATTTAAAAAAGACATTTAATTGCCTTGTCTGGGCAGCATAATTTTATGTATACTAACTATAATACTTTTAAAAACAAAATATAATTGAGCTCAGTAAAATTATCATCTTTATGACTAATCTATAATGGAAAAAGATTACAGGAAATTATGCTAAAATAAAATAATTTTTGTTGTTTTTAATCCATGATAAAATGAATTTCTTATTTAAGTTAGACACCCATGCTTTACCTAAAATTATTTCCCAAACTTCCATTTTTGACAATCTTTTAGTAATGTATTAAAGAAGAGAAGAAAGAGAATTATATAATAGTATCATCTCCCAAATATATAGTATTTAAATTTTTGAAAAAAATATTTTAAGCAGATTAACTTTTTTGGTCCTCACAATAGCAATATGATCTTATTGTTCACATTATCCTCCTTTTCAGATGCGAAAAGTAAAGTTCCCAAGGCATTAAATGACTTACTCTTGTTTACATAGATTTCTGCACTATTTAAATTCAGTTCCTTCTGATGTCAGAGCTAAAACACTATCCACTAAGCCTGATGTCCTCTCTAGTGTTCTTTATCACTGAAATTTTATTAGAAACCTAAAGCTATGCCTAATTTTAGTAGAAACCACATGCTTTAATGGAGAGACAGGGCATTATTGAATTTGAGGGAAAGGACATTCAAAATAAATGTAAGTGAGTTGTGACTGATGTGATGTGATTGCTACCCCTTTATGTGCCTCAGTGGATTTGCTTTTCTAGGGATGAGTATTCAACATACCTTGGAATTATCATGCTATTGACCCATTAGGCATAGCTTTACCTTATAAGTTGTGTCAATCAAATAAATCGCCCTTACTTCTTCTTGACCTTATAAGACACTAATGTGTAATATGGATTTCCATCTGTTGTCTCTCACTTTTAATATATGTTACTGTTATTACCATTTAAAAAAATGACAATACCAATGTCAAAAGCCAATTGAACTCATGACTATTTAAGGAAAAGATTGCTCCCAAAGGGATAATCTCAAAACACACTTGTCCATTTCTCTCTCTTTCTGTCTCTCTGTCTCTCTCTCTCTCTCTCTCTGATTTTTAAATAATAGCTTTTTTATTTTCAAAATACATGCAAATATAGTTTTCAACATTCACTCCTTTTTTAATTAAAGCTTTTTATTTGCAAAACATATGCATGGGGGGCAGCTAGGTGGCGCAGTGGATAGAGCACTAGTCCTGAAGTCAGGAGGACCTGAGTTCAAATCTGGTCTCAGACACTTAACACTTCCTAGCTGTGTGATCCTGTGCAAGTAACTTAAACCCAATTGCCTCAGCAGAATATATATATATATATACACACACACATATATATATATATATATATATATATATATACACACACATATATATATGTACATATATATATATACGTGTGTGTATGTACATATATGTATATATATATATATATATATATACATACATACATATATATGTATGGGTAATTTTTCAACATTGACCCTTGCAAAACCTTCTGTTCCAAATTTTTCTCCCCTTGACCCCATCCCTTACCCTAGATGGCAGGTACTCCAATACATCAACATTCACTCTTCCAAAACCATGTGTCCAAATGTTTTCTCCCTTCTTTACCCCTATCTTCTCCTTTAGACAACAAGTAATCTAATATAGGTCAAACGTGTGCAATTGTTTTATACATATTTCCACAAGTATCATGCTGCACAAGAAAACTAGATCAAAAAGGTAAAAAAAAATGAAAAAGAAAACAAAATCCAAGCAAAAAACAACAAAAAAGGTGAAAATACTATGTTGTGATTCACAATCAGTCCCCACAGTCCTTTCTTTGGATGCACATGCTCTCTCCTTAAGATTTCTGTTGGAATTGGCCTGCTTCACCTGATTGTTGAAAAGAGCCATGTCCATCAGAATTGATCATCACATAATATTATAGCTGTGTACAATGTTTTCTTGGTTCTACTCACTTCACTTAGCATAAGTCCACGTTAATCTCTCCAGGCCTTTCTGAAATCATTCTGCTGATCATGTCTATTAGAACAAAAATATTCCATAAAATTCATATACTGCCATTTCTCAGAAGAGATAAGTTTACTATGAATGAAGAACGTGGTATACCCAGTCAGATATTGTTATTGTAATAGAAGGGTTTCAGGGCAGGGGTGGAAAGGAATAGTTATATAAGTAGAAATGGCTAACTTTAAAATATGAGTAACTTTAAAAAAAATCCAGTAAAAGCATTTAGTTTAAAAAAATAGGCTAGAAAAAATGACTAACTATAAAAAATCCAGTAAAACTATTTACTCAAAAATAATAGGCTAAAAGAAGTCATCACTTAAGTTCTGTAATGTAGCAATATTCAATATTCTGAAATTGTTGATAGTTTATTCCTAAAATGTATTTTGTTTTGTTGAGATGATATGGAGATTTCTACAGAGAGAGAAAAGCAAGTTTTATGATGAATCAAAAAAAAAAAAAAAAAGATCCAACTTACTTGCTAATGAAACCAGCTTCTTTTGAATGTACAGAAATTGACACAAACATTTATAGGGGCCTCCAAGACCCATAAACTATTCACCAAGAACATAATGCTTTTTTTCTAAGAATGCTCAAATGGATTGTAAAACAATACATTACTTTTACATTCTTATGGTCCATTAAATCTTTTTTAATGCAGTATTCTTTTGAATCAGTAAGTTTTGAGTTCACTAAAGTGGTACAAGCTACACTTTTCATCACAAAGAAATGCTAGAATTCAATCAGACTCATCTTTAATTTTTACCTCAGTCAAGAGAACCATTTTAATTTTAAAAACTTCAGAGAGAGGATTTTAAAACTTTATTTGTTGCAATAGCTGACTGTATTTTCATAAATCTTGGAAATTTCAGGTTTGCAAGCACCTCTCTTTCAATACAGATCACCATCTCTTCAACCCCTTTTGGACCTAAAAAACTTGTGATCATGAAAGTGTGTGGGACTTGCAGACCCTCACCTAAAATGACTACTCAGAGGTCTCTCAAAGTGAAAAGCAGATAAAAAAAAATTTAATTAGAATTTCATAAAATTCAGGTGGTCCAACAGCCCTGGAGGAAAAGGGAAGTATTCAGAGGGAGGAGAGGCACTGCTCCAGTTTTATTCCCTCCCAACCTTCAAAAATCATTAACCCCTCTATTTTCCCCTTTGATTGGCTGCAACAATTTCATATCCTTTTTTGGATGATTATGACCTAAATAGTATATCCTTGTCTCTTGCCATGTGACCTCTGGGAGGACGAACTGAGGCCTACAAGGCTTCTTTAACTCTAGCTGATAGTTAAATATATATACACATTGATTCTTCCCCTCTGTGAATTCCTCATTTTTCCTGTCTCCCACAAAAGTACAATGTTTAAAGGGCCTATTATTGAACCAATTTCTTCATGATTCCTATGACAGGTTTCTCACTCTGTTGTGTTGCCTCTCAAAGACTTGATTCCAAATCCTTTCTCAGCCAGTCACTATGTAACTCTGAGAAAATCAATTAATATTTGTCTAACTTATTTTTTTTTCATTTTTAAAATGGGAATAATAAGAGCAATAAACTCTTGGGGTTCTTGCGAAGATAAAAAGAGATAATATTTGTAAAATGTTTTGCAAATGTTAAGGTGTAATATAAATAATTCATCATCATCATCTGAATTTTTTAAGGAAATCCTTATTCACAAAAGGCCAATGTACCTACCTGAGGCATACTTAATCCAGTTTTGATTTTTAAGAACTATTTTAATAATTGTATTTTCAAAATTGGCTTTCTTAATTACATTTAGGTGTCTAAAATATTTAGTTAAGGCATTATGAACTTTACTGGATTGTTAAAGGGGACAAAATAGAGGAGGAAAATTTATAATAGACTAACTACTCTGGATTAAATACAGCAATGAACTCATCATTTATTCTATTATATGTGGAAAATATTTAAAAAAAATGTTCACCATATTCCTCAATATATTTTAAATATTTGATTTTAACAAAAAAGCATGCTATTAATATAAAGATATTTGATATTAATATAAAAGATTAGTTATTCAAATTAGAAGTGAAACTAACTATATACCTCCTATAAGTATGGCTAAGAATTACATTCTTAGCCAAGTAAGAGATAAAGATAATTACAAAATATAAGATAGACAACTTTTATTAGATGAAGCTGAAAAGTTTATGTGCAGATGAAATTAATGTTCCTAGCAGAATAAATTAAGAGATTGAATGAATAAAAGAATCTTTGTATCAAACTTTTCTAATAAAGTTTCGTTATTCAAAATATATAAACAATTGATTAGTATATAACACTAATAGCCATTTCCCAATATATATAAATTGTCAAATGATATGAACAAACAGTTCTTTGAAGGACTGCTAAATTCTCTATCATAAAAACGATCACTCCAAATCACCAATTAGAAGAGAAAGTCATATTAAAACATGCATCAGCTCACATGGTGCAAAATGGCAAAAAAAAAAAAAAAGATAAAAAATGACTTGGCAATGTTGGAGGGGATGTAGAATTTTAATACTTTGGAGAACTGTGAAATGATTCAGCAATTTTGGAAAGCAATTTGGAAATATGTATAAAAATTAATATGGTGTTCATATTATGTGAACCATAGAATCCCATACTGAATTTTTAATCCCAGAAAGTCATTGATAAGAAGAAAGCCCTATACACACCAAAATACTTAATTTAGCACTTTGGAGAATAACAAAGAATTCAAAACAACATAAAAGTCCATCAATTGAGGACTTAAATTGTGGTAATTGAAAATAATGGAATATTACTGAGCAGCTTAGTGGCACAATGAAAAGAACAGTGAGTGATCTTGGAGTCAGGAAGACTCATTTTCATTAATTTAAATTTGGGTTTAAAGATTTAGTAGCTAGGTGACCTGTGCAAATCACTTAACTATGTTTATCTTAGTTCCTCATCTATAAAAAATAAGCTAGAAAAAGAAATGGCAAATCATTCTAGTATCTTTGTTAAGAAAACACCAAAATGGCGTTATGAAGCATTGGACACAACTGAGACTACTCAACCACAAAAACATTATAAAGAACAAGAATGAATTTTGAATGAATAGAGTTGAGATGAGACATCCAAACTACACTTAGTGAAGGTTTTAGAAGGTCCATGGGTATTACACATGCTTTTAGACTTTTTTTCAAGGTAACAATCAATTGTAGTAATTTTTTTTTCTGTTAAAAATAGTGCTAGTTATATAAGGTGGGTCTGCAGGAAGAGAAAAGGAATGGATACTGGAGATTACTAGAATGATGTAAAAACATCAACAAAAATCATTTTAAAAAATAATATATTTGCTTAATGGAGGCATGCCTTTGATTTCTGTCTCATTACTCCTCATAATAATGTTCATCTATGATTGCCCATGAGATTTCATTAACGCAAAGATTTCTCACTGAAGATCTTCCTTTTCCAGTATTGACCAGCACTTTATTTAAAGAATATAGTTTGTTTATGTCCTTTATTTTTCAGAGTTGCTTGGTCACAAGGATGGAAAAGGACCCACATGTGCAAAAATGTTTATAGTAGTTCTTTTTGTGGTAGCAAAGAATTGGAAAATAAGTGGATGCCAACGAAATGGGGAATGGCTTAAAAGTTGTGGTATATGAAGGTAATAGGATATTATTGTTGTATAGAAAATAATGAACAAGATGATTTTTTTCCCAAATGACAAATTGGTTTTTATTTTATTTATTTATTTTTTTTATTAAAGCTTTTTATTTGTATAACATATGTATGGGTAGTTCCTCAGCATTGATCTTTACAAAGCTTGCCATTACAAATTTTACCCCCAGTCCCTCCCCTCCCCTAGATGGCAGGAAGTCCACTACATGTTAGTTATGTTGAAATACTTGACAAGTTGTGCAAGAAAAATCCTATCTACAAGAAAAAAAGAAAATCAGAGAAAGGCAACACAATGCAAGCAAACCTCAATAGAGAGCATGAAAATGTTATGTTGTGGTCCATATTTCATATCCCTCTCTCTGGGTGTATGTGGTTTTCTTCAGTGAACAATTGGAACTGGTTTGAGACAATTCTTTGTTGCAGAGAGCCATGGCCATCAGAATTGATCATCATGTAATATTGTTGTTGCTGTGTATAATGATCTCCTGGTTCTGCTCGTTTCACTCAGCATCAGTTCATGCAAGTCTCTCCAGGCTTCTCTGAAATTGTCCTGCTCTTCGTTCCTTACAGAGCAATAATATTCCATAACATTCATATATCATAATTTATTCAGCCACTCTCCAATTGATGGACATCCATTCAGTTTCCAGTTTCTAGCCACTACAGAAAGGGCTGCCACAAACATTCTTGTACATGTGGGGCCCTTTCCTTCCTTTAAGATCTCTTTGGGATATAAGCCCAATAGAAATACTGCTGGGTCAAAGGGTATGCACAGTTTGATAACTTTTTGAGCATAGCTCCAAATTGCTCTCCAGAATGTATTAGTGTCCCAGCTTTCCCACATCCCCTCCAACATTCATTGTTATCTTTTCCTGTCATTTTAGCCAATCTGACAGGTGTGTAGTGGTACCTCAGAGTTGTCTTAATTTGTATTTCTCTGATCAATAGTGATTTGGAGCAACTTTTCATATGACTACAGATGGTTTTAATCATCTGAAAATTGTCTGTTCATATCCCTTGACCACTCATCTATTGAAGAATGGCTTGAATTCTTATATATATGAGACAATTCTCTATATATTTTAGAAATGAGGCCTTTATCAGAACCATTAAATGTAAAATGATTTCCCAATTTGATGCTTCCCTCCTAATTTTGTCTGCATTAGTTTTATTTGTACAGAACCTTTTTAACTTAATATAATCAAAATTACCTATCTGGTGTTCATTTAGGAGTTCCAGATCTTTTTTGGACATAAATGTATTCCATCTCCACAGGTCTGAGAGGTAAACTATACTACGTTCCTCTAATTTGCTTACAATATCACTCTTTATATCTAGATCATGGACCCATTTAGATCTTATCTTGGTATGTGGTGTTAGGTGTGGGTGAAGCCCTAATTTCTTCCACACTAGTTTCCAATTTTCCCAGCAGTTTTTGCTGAATAGTGAGTACTTATCCCAAAAGCTGGGGTCTTTGGGTTTATCGAACACTAAATTGCTAAAGTTATTACCTAGATTGTCCTGATAACCTATCCTGTGCCACTGATCAACTGCTCTATTTGTTAGCCAGTACCAAATGTTTTTGATGACTGCTGCTTTATAATATAGTTTTAGATCTGGTATAGCAAGTCCACCTTCATCTGCCTTTTTTTTTCATTAATTCCCTTGAAATTCTTGACCTTTTCTTCTTCCAAATGAACTTTGCTACTATTTTTTCTAGATCTGTAAAATAATTTCTTGGGAGTTTGATTGGTATGGCACTAAATAAGTAAATTAGTTTCGTAGTATTGTAATTTTTATTATATTCGCTCTGCCTACCCATGAGCACTTAATGTTTTTCCAATTGAGTAGGTCTTATCTTATTTGTGTGGAAAGTGTTTTGTAGTTTAGTTCAAATAGTTTCTGACTTTTCCTTGGCAGATAGATTCCCAAATATTTTATACTATCAACAGTTATTTGGAATGGAATTTCTTTGTGTATCTCTTGCTGGTAAACAAGATGATTTTTTAAAAGATATGGGAAGATTTATATGAATTGGTGCTGAGCAAAACAAGCAGAATCAGAAATACATTGTACAGAGTAACAGCAAGAATTTATGATGATCAAATATGAAAAGCTTGGTTGTTCTCAATGATTCAATGACCCAAGGCAATCCCAATAAACTCTGGATAGAAAACTCTATCTGTATCCAGAAAAAGAATGATGGAAATTGAATATAATTCAACACATGCTATATTCACTTCTTTTTTTTTTCTCTTTATTTTTTTCTCTCCTATGGTTTTCTAAAGCAATGTATCTTAAAGAGTTGCCTGGTCACTGAGAATTTGAAGAAATTTCCCAAGATCATATAGGCGATATATATCATCGACTTTACTCAAATAGCCTCACCCTTTTCCTCCCAAAGTCATGTTTCTACTCTTCTATAATTCTTCCTTACATAATGATCTTAAGGTATACAAAAACACATAAAATTTTCAGTATAAAATACTTTGAAATTTGTCTAACCATGACCAAGTCAATTTAATTTTCATTTTGGTCAGTTTCCACATCTGTGAAATAGGAATAATAATAGTACTTATTCCTAGTGTTGGTGTTGAGGATCAAATGAACACTTAACACAGTGCCAGATATACAGTAATCACTATGTAAGTGTCAATTATTAGCATTATAATTGTAAAATTTCTGAAATCAACAGTTTATTTTTTTCTTAAAATTATACTTTCAGATGGTGTTTTTTAGTATCTAGTAAATCTATGCTAACCAAATAGTATTTCTGTATAAATTCAATATTTTATATGCCAAATATTTTTGACACTATTAGAAAAAAAAGTGTTTGACAATTTGGAGAGCTTCTTTTCCTCCCTTTTTCCTTCCTCCCTTCTTCCTTCGTTCCTCCCTCCTTCCCTTCCTTTCTTCCCTTCTTTTCTTTCCTTCCTTTCTTCCTTGCTTGCTTCCTTGCTTGCTTCCTTCCTTCCTTACTTCCTTCCTTCCTTGCTTCCTTCCTTCCTTCCTTCCTTCCTTCCTTCCTTCCTTCCTTCCTTCCTTCCTTCCTTCCTTCCTTCTTTCCTTCCTTCTGTATGGGACTGATTGAGTGAAGTTTTCTCAGTTTATGAGACTAGTCCTAAGTCACATGATACCTATTCCCAGGGTTTGAAGAACAGGAAGTGACATGATCTATGGGAAGAAGACAACATAGGTGACCATTTGTCAAGGATGATTATGTCCTTTTAGTCTATCCAATGACAAGGCTTGGATCTTTTGCTTTTAAAGCTAGACAAACTGGAAGCTAGTTGGGTTCCAGGAGCACATGGTGGGAGCTGGGATGGCTCCTAGGTGTGTGTCTAAGCCTCTCCCTGCAGGGACTAAACAAATGCTTTCTCTTTCTACCTGGAGTTGTCTCTGACTAGTTAATTTGGGGAAAGAGGTCTAGTACCCATCCCACTCAGTAACCTTCCGTCTTTACTTCTTTCCTTCCTCCCTTCCTTTTTCTTTCTTTTTCTCTTTCCTCATCCTTCCCTCTATCAACAAAAGTTATCATATTCTTACCTGCTGGTGACCTACCCAAAGGAATGTAAATTTTGATAACTGAAATCTCTCAAGATATTTTGGGGTTTACAATTTAGGATCATGCTTTAAATCAAAAATATTATGATTTTAATTGTTTAACCAACAATGAGTCCTAGACTAAGCTCCACCTGGTAATTGCTTGGGTACTGTTTTATACTTACTGTAAATAGCAGGCTTTTGGTCAGAAGCCTGGAGGGTCTTTTCCTCAGGGATAGTTTTTTTTTTAATTGTTGCTGTTGTTTGTTCTTTGTACTAGATAAAAGAGGGCATTCTTTGTCTCATTTCTTACCTAACCTTCATCACTGATTGGATTTTGCCTCAAACAGAGAAATTAAAAATCTTAGCTTAAAAAAGTCTAGGTTTCCCAATACATGCAGGGTCATGTCCAATTGTCCTGATCTATATCTTGCCATTGGACCCAGGAGAAAATGAAGTTGCTTACTTTGCACAGCCCTCTCTCATTTAAATGCCATTCACTTGTATGTCACAGTATTCCCTAGTCATAGTCCTCTGAGAGTGATGGGCCAACAGCAACAATGTAGCAGGCACAGGAAACAAAACAAAACAAATGAATGTTTTATACAAAAAATATTGAAATGACAAGATTGATTTTATATCATCTTTTAATTGATTCTATTTACAATTTATCGAATTCTCCCTATAATTACCTGTCATTTTTTTTGTTTCTGAATTTTGTTCAGAAATTCAATTGACCTATAATGATTTGTTTAGAAATCCATTTCTTTTGATAATCACTGTTCTATTCTTGCCTGAAGGAAATCTTTTATAGTGGAAGAATGTAGATGGATACTAGTAAGTCTAGTCTAGTATCTTTATACCACAAGCTTCACTTCAAGGAAGTCTGATTTGTTAACCAAAGAAGTATGGTCTACTCTCTCTAAACTGGCAGGTGGACTAAAACAATGAAAATTTCTTAGTCATATAAGGGAGGGAGGAGACTTGCTAGCCCCACCCCAATTGTCACCCAGTCATACCTGCTTTCCTGTCTTAACTCTGTAATCAATCATATTGATTTTATTTTTTCTTTATGTCAAACTCTTTTAACCAATCTTAACTTACTCCCTACTTACAAAGTCAATTTTTTTAAATTCTGTACTCACCAGAACTATAAAAGAAAGCTTCCCCCCTTTAATTAAGGTCTTCACTTTAGTGAGGAAGCTTACCCCATATAGATAAAAATCTAACTTCAATAAAAAAAAAAACATTCATGCTCAAAACTTTGTGTTCAGTTTACCTCTTGTTTTTTTTTTTTTTTTTTTTTTTTTGAGAAGGCAATTGGAGTTAAGTGATTTATCCAAGTTCACACACCTAGTAAGCATTAAGTATCTGAGGTCACATTTGAACTCAAGTCCTCCTGACTTAAGGACCAGTGCTCTAACCACTACACCATCTAGCTGCCCTTAGTTTGCCTCATTTTGCATTTACCATTTTCTCATTTGATCCTCACAATGAGCTTACTATTAAAAATAAAAACAACACATTTTAATGATAGAGGTAACTGAGGAATAAAGTAGCTAAATTTTTTATGCCTTGATGTCTGCAATGGGATTTTTAACTCAGCTCTTAATTCTTTCCCTGCCAAAGCTTTGTCTACTGTGGCAGGAGCTGCAGATTCTCACTAGATTATACAAAGTTAGAAGAAATACCTACTTTTAAATATCATGAATCCTGTCTATGAATTTTTTCATAATTAATATAATGAAATTGCCTAATAGCATTCAATTGTTAAGCAATGTTTGTATATATAGGAATTTCTGTTGAAGTTATAGGAATAGGAACTATTCTTTTATTGCAAGGAGGTAAACAAAGGATGATCTAGTTTGTTTTTGTTGTTTTTGTTTTTTAATTAAAAAAAGAGCAAGTCAACTTTTCTGACACTTTCCCCTTAAGGGCCAAAAATTTAGATTTCTAGCACTGGTTTGGGAGAGCAGGCATGCCATGTGATCAAGCCGTACAGTTACCCTTTTATTTCACTTCTTGAATCAAATTTACTTTCTTTTGATCAATTTTTAATATGTTATTTACTTGAAAATTAAATACAATATAATGGAGTTGCCAAGAAGCAGACCAAGGGAGTGAATTAGGAGTAGCTGCCCTGTGACCATTTCTACATGATATTCTGGATAGAAAAAATAATCAGTTTTGATTGGAGATATTGTCTCTGGGGAAGTAGGTGAAAAAGAACATTCTTTGTTTCTTGCAGTATCATTATTAGAGCTACTGAGATTGGTGTTATATAAATGTAGATAGTTATTCTTTGGGGGACCACTTTCTCATTGCATCTCTTACCCTACTGCTCTCATGGAAATGCGAATTTCATACATAGAACTTCAAAGGGCTTAATCATGTTTCAAGGAGAATAGATCTTTTCTATGTCTTTATTCAAGGATGAAGAAATGTACCCAGACAGAACTTATTTACTGTGGTAGTGTAGGTAATGAATTATGGCAAAAAATTATCAATTACTGAGCCAAAAGTAGTTAAACTAGAAACTGCAGTGCAAAAAAGAGAATAATGCAAGAAAAATGAAAGTTCCAGGGACATTCACAGCATAATGAAATATGAATTGAAGATACATTCATCAAATAATATTCATGTTTTTACCTATATGTGTATATTAATCTATGTGCATATGTAAATATATATTATATGCATAGTACAATTTACATAAACTGAACATGCACACAGATATGTATGGTATGTGGATTATATATATGTATACATATATATCTACATATATTAGTTCAATTCAGGTAACATCTCTAATACTATTTTTTCATTAGAATTCTGTCTCTTCATTAGCATTTTTAAATGTGTGCCCACATATATGTGTTTATAAATACATATGTTTATATGTGCACACAATTCTTACTAATGACTATTTTGGGTTTGATAAAATACTTCCAAACATTTCTGTGAGTATAATTATATTAAGATTTAAAGGGATATTGGATGGAAAGGGGGACTAAATTTATTTTCCTTGGGTCCAGAGAACAAGCTAGAAAAAATGTTAAATTTCAGAAAAAGATTATTTGGATTGTCTATAAATAAAAACTTCTATTCAACTAAAAATATACCAAACTGGAGTGGGTTCCTTTGGAAGATAGTGGATTACTCCTTCCTATATATTTTCAAGCCAAGTCTATATGAGCACTTTTCAGAGACACTGGAGAGGGATTCATACCCAGGGATGTTTTGCACAATTCTTTTATTGGTTTCTAATTTAATGCTCTATTATTCTGTGATTGCTTTGTTACTTAAAGAATCCATGCTTTTATTTATCTTGGTACTTTTATTGATGGAAAGCATAGTCTTTCAATGACTTGTCCTTAAATATCATTAAGGAATAAAAAAATACACATACACACTTGTTTGTATATATATACATATGTGTGTGTATATATATATATGTGTATATATATATATGCATATATATATGTCATGATTCTGTATTCAACTTTGACTAGCTTCTCCAAATGGAGCTAGACTGGTCTTCAAATGGTAGGAATGCCTTTTGTTTCTGAGTATGTTTATTAATGTTTTCTAATTGGATAGAGCTAATTTTCCAATAGCTTAGAGTTTAAGAAATTATGGTCATATTCATTCAAGGATGAAACATCAAAGAAGGACATTAGAGTAAGAATGTTATAATGACACATTATTATTATACAGCACTTGGAAATTTATAGAGATAATTCTTCACATCAACAGGGCAAAGTAGATAGAGCAAATGTAAGGATGTTTCTAAATTAATCATACAACTACTAAATAATTCAAGTAAATCAAACAATGAGAAGTGCAAATTAGATATGGAAAAAATTCAAGAACTGAAAAAAATATATAAAATTTTGATTATTGGATATATGATAAATCGGATAAATAATTATATGAAGTCATACAATATCTTGTAATTGGCTGATAGGAGCTTAGGGAGCAGGAGGGAAATAGTACGCTATTTTTGAGCCAGTTGAGAAGTGGTCATATAGAGTAGCTGGAAAACTTTAAAAGATTTGTTGGAGCAGTGAGTGACAGTAAAAATAAAGTTTATTTCTTTTCCTTCCCTCTATCCATCAGTGAGTAAAATATACCTGTGGTCCACAGAATGACAGCTTTTAACAGAGGGAAAACTATCAGATTTTATGGAGCGACATTAGCCTGAGAACATCATAATCTCTAAATGGACCATAATCTCTCATTATGGAGAGAATGGCTATTTAAGATCCTCCAAAAGACTCTGTCCCATAAAATCTAGCATTGTTCTGTACATAAGGGAAACTCTATAAGGACCCTCTGAAAGGGCAAAAGGACTTTGAGTAATCAGAACCTGTGAGTTGTTCACAGGTATATCTCACTACTTTATTTATTTTAAATTTGAGCCCATTCTTAATTTAAACTAACCCATCCTAGTGAAGGTTGAATAAGAAATATAATTTTTGTCTTGCCTTGAGCAATGGTAGATATTTTGGGGAGAAATTATTTAGTGCTATATGGACAAGGGACTCAGAGAAAATATATAAATTTGGACGTACAGTGATATTGTGTTATGTTTATGAAAAGAATCTCAGGAAATCATTTGGTATATTCAGTATAGAAATGGACACTGGGAGAATTTTATAGACCCTGAGTTGGATCATTCTTCCTCAAAAATGGAATTATAAAAGAATTTTCACAAAGGTCATTTGGGTTCTTCCTCTGATAGCATACAGATAACTTGAGTGTGATAGGTGAAGATTTCTGTCACTGCAATAAATTTGTTCAAACTCTAATTCTCAGTCTCATTTACCAAAAATCATCTGACTTAGGAGAAACAGGAACAGGTCCCCCTCCTCTGAGTACTATTGTAAGACTGTGCCACATCAGCAAGAGTTATACGAAATACAGTTGTAAATGCTTTTATGATTTTTTCTTGGTTAATATCTATTATCTTATTCTTTGTATCTGGGATAGTTCTCATTTTAGACTGTGAACAAGCCTCCCAGTCACTGCGAATAAAGGCCAGTGGTGGGTCGGGAATCTCCAAATTAGGAAATAAAAGGTGTTGTTCTCCTTCTATAACTTGTCTCTTCTTGTCTGACTGCTTGTTAGGAGGGAGATGTCCTTTCTCACAAAATCATAATAAAATTCCTTTCTGCTTTCACCTTGAGAAATCTCCTTGATTATTTGAATCAGAGGGTCTTTGTCCCATATACATTCAATCAACCATAGATAACTTGCAGTTTTCACTTGTCAGAAATCAGTAAATTCTATACATTAAATTTAATATGCTTTTGTTGATTTCAAAATTTAAGAAAGTGACAATGTGAAATGTAAACACCTCCAGGCTATCTCTCTAGGAACTGCAAGTGGAACCCTGGCTCTAGCTGGGTTCTCAGGGAGTCTCAGCCTCAATCATGGGAACTTTCCCCTCCCAGATACCAGAAAGACTGAGGGAACCTCTGCTGATTAGAAAGGCCAGCTGCTCTATCAAGATTCTGTCCTGGGCAAGAAAAAACCAGCACACTGGGAGTGCAGAGGTAGGGGGGACAGAGAGGCTGATGGAAGCTGGCATTTGCAGAAGGGTGGAACTTTTGGTTTGGGATTCCAGGTCAGAGGGAAGAATGAAATGAAACTGGGGCACTACCATTCCTGCCTCAGGATTATAGATGTTTACACTAAAAAGTTATCAATTAAAAAAATGAGGAGTTAAAGGAGAAAGGAACCAATCACAGAAACTTACTATAGGAACAAGGAAAAACTGGATTCATCTTCACAGGAGGACAGTGAAGTAATAAAAAACTATTCTACTACAACAAGTAATATTAAATGACTACCTGCCTGGCAAGAATTTATAGAAAAATACAAAAAGTATTTCAAAAGTAAACGAGAGAGACTGAGAAAAAACTAACAAAGGAACATGCAAGGCAAGCCCAATTAACTTTAGAGAGAAAACGTCATCTGCATTGAGTAAAAGAACTATGGAGATTGAATGTAAATCAACACAGACTGTGGTCATTTTTTTTCTGTTTTGTTTTGTTTTTTTCTTTCCCATGTCTTTTCCTTTTATTCTGATTTTTCTCTCTCAATATGATTCTTAAAACAATGTGTAAAAATAGTTAATACCAAATATAACCAGAAAAATAAACTAATTAATAAAGAATTTTAAAATGAAACAAAACAAAAAGCACATAATATTATAAAGAAATTAATGAACTAGAAAAAAAAAGATACAGAGTGTTAAAGAAAAAAACCAAATTTTTGAAAGTTAGAATTTGGCAAGAAGAAACCATGGAATTTATAAAAGACTAAGAAATAACTATATATATCTATATCTATATAAAGTATCTTAAAGGAGGGAAAGGGACCTACATGTGGAAAAATGTTTGTGAAAGCCCGTTTTTTTTGTGGCAAGAAACTAGAAAGTGAGTATATGCCTATCAGTTGGAGAATGGCTGAATAAGTTACAGTATATTAATGTTATGGAATATTATTGTTCTATAAAAAATGATCAGCAAGATCATTTCAGAGAGTCCTGGAGAGACTTACATGAACTGATACTAAGTGAAGTGAGCAGAACAGGAAGACCATTATACCCAACAACAGCAAGATTATACAATGATCAAGGCTCTCTTCAACAATGATGTGATTTAGACCGTTCCAATGGTCTTGTGATGATGAAAAAAGACATCTGCACCCAGAGACAGGACAATGGGAACTGAGTGTGCATTACAACATAGTATTTTCACTCTTTATGTTGTCATTTTTTTGAATTTTGTTTTCCTTCTCTTTTTTTGATCTTTTTTGTGTCTGTGCAGCATGATATTCATTGAAATATGTATAAAGGAATATTATGTGTTTAACATATATTGGATCACTTGGAGACTGGGGAAAGGAGTGGGGAAAAGGGAGGGAAAAATTAGAATACTGGGTTTTTCAGGGGTGAATGTTGAAAATTATTAATGTATATATTTTGAAAATAAAATCTTATAATTAAAAAAAAAGAATGAAAACATAGAACAGAGTGTGAAACATCTCATAAGAAAAATGACATATCTGGAGTACAGATCAAAATGAGAAAATATAAATAGATTACCTGAAAGTTGTGACCAAAGAAAGAACCTAGGCACAACAATGCAAGAAATATAATCAAAGACAGTTTTCCTGTAATGATATAACATGAGAGAAAAGTAGAAATAGGAAAAAAAACTCTATTGATCACCATCTTGAAGAGATACTACATGGAAAACACATAGAAATATCATTGATAAATTTTGAAAACTCCAGATCAAAGACAAAGTTCTACAATAAACAAATAACAACAGCAGCAAAATAATGAAATATGTTGGAGTTAAAATTAGAATATTACAAGATTTATCAACAGTTACAACAAAAGACTGTAGGTTTTGGAACAATATATATGAACAACCAAAAGAATTGGTTTGGGGACAAAAATATATCCACCAAAACTAACTATAATATTGAATGGGGGAAAATGGACACTTCACAAACTTGTATATTTTCAGGACTTTGTCTCAACCAAACTTGAATTGAATAGAAAATTTAACATATAAGAGTCAATATTAAAGATTATTTTCAAGGTACTTAACCAGGATAAATTACTTATGTTTTTCTACATGGAAATGTATACCATATGTTTAATTGGGTAGCACAAAAGAAAGATAGAAGCAGAGCTGAATATGATGTGACTCTGAAATGTAAAACTCTATAGGAAAAGCTAAAAATAGTAATTATGCTATACAAATGAGGTACAGAAGAAAAAACAATCCAAAGGCATTAGAGGAAGAAGGGTTGGTACTTTTGCAAATCTATATATACTGAGAATGGGTTAAATAGGAAGATTACATACATACATACATAAACATACATGCAAATATGCATATGTGTGTGTCTGTGTGTATATCATGAAGGTTTTATTACCCTCCAAAAATCTATAAAGAAATAGCATAGGATAAGATGAGGTGGGCTATAGAAGGGTGTCTGGATTTATGATAGTGGGACAAGATGTATAGATTAATGGGAAAAGGATAAAGAGGGAGGGCAATGGTGACACAGGATAAAGTGGGGAACAGTAGTGGGATAGGATCTGTAGATTAATGAGAATGGGATAAAGAGAAATGGAAAATGTGAGGGGATAATGTAAGGGAGGGATCCATGAGTGGGGGGAGGTTAATAGCAAGATAAGTTAAGTAGCAGATTTAAAATGGAAGAATTAGGAGGGGTAGGAAATAGATATTTACAAACATTATAACAAAGGGCAGCTAAATGATACAGTGGATAGAGCATAGGTCAGGAGGATCTGAGTTCAAATTCAGGCTCAGACACTTTTCACTTATTAGATGTGTGACCCTGGGCAAATCACTTAACCCCAATTGCCTTACCAAAACAACAACAACAACAACAACAACAACCCCAAAACAGTATAATAAGAAAATAAGGATTAGGAGTAGAATTCATTAGGGGAAAAAAGTTGGATCATTGTAAAGTGAAGTGATTTATATCAAAGTTAAACTTACAGATTCAATTAAGAGAGAAATCTACATTTTGTCAGGGATATTAATAATGCTTTAGATGTATGTTTACATGAGCAAATGTGTATGTATATTTGCACATTTATGGGTTTGCATGTATGTGTATGAATGTATGGTGTGTGTGTGTGTTTGTGTGTGTGTGTGTGTGTGTGTGTGTGTGTGTTTACATATGCATTCTCTACTGTATCCAGCTTGGGGGAGGTAGGGGAATAAAAGGAGAAAAATGTAAAATAAAACATGCACAGGAATAATTTCTAAGGAAGCAAAGAAAAGCTAGGCAGTCATCAATATAATGTCTTTTGTCATTACACATGTTTTCTTGAAAAAAAAAATTACATATTTTGAATCTTCTTTGATGTTCTTCTTGGCACATGACAAGGTTTTGCTGCTTTTTTTTTTTTACAAAAAATTTCCTTTTCCATCTTTTTTTTTCTATTTTTTTTTCTTATTTTGTATTTAATTTCAAAGGGGGAAAGAAAATAAAAAGCAAAGATTATATCAAATGTGCTCATACTTCATGTGATATGGAGTAAAAATTTTATTGTGATGCAAAAAATTAAAGTTATTTGAAGATACTCTTTAAATGTATTGAGAGAATATAGAATAACAGAGATTAAATAAACTTGCTGATAACAAGTGGCCATGAAATTCATAATTAGTCTACAACAGTGGAAACACTGAGGTCATTTAAAAAATCAGTCTTCAAGAAAAAAATATAGAAGAGATATTTAGATAATTAGGATACTCATCAAATAAATTATTCATTAATGAAGAACAAAGAACTGGCACAATAATTCATTAAATTTTGAAAATTGGATGGCTCATCTCCATAAATTAAAGTACACATGTGGGATACTATAGAACATGAAATTCTTAGATCTTATTTATTTTTTCTTCTAAACAAAACAAAACAAAAACAAAATTACTCTTTAAGATTAAAAGGCCAGAAATCAACAAGCATGCTGCCAAACTTTAAGGGGAAAAAACCCAGAAAGAAACAAATCTTTCAGAATCACTTCAAGGAAATAAATACACCCTATTTGTTTAATGTTGCTTCTTTCAAGAAAATATAGATCAATACATTGAACACTCTTTATTTGATTTCCCCAAAGCTCTGTGAGGTGGGAAGAACAGACAGACTTCTAAGAAACTAGGATTTCATGATGAAAGAGACTATTTTCTCTATATTACAGATAAGAGAACTGAGGCACATAGAGTTTAACTGACTTCCACAAGGTCATACAATGCCACTAGGCAATTAATCTTTTAATTTTCTATGCTGAGAACACTTTCTAGTATATAATGCTGCAAATTAGATTCAATTGTTGAGTCAAGTTGAACTTTTAGATGGTATGACTTAACTAAAATATTACTTTATAAAACTTATGTTAATTGAAAGGATTAAAATATACAAATATGTTCAAATTCTAATTCTTAAATATAAAAATTATGTCTAAATTATATCAAAAATATAAATATTAAATTTAATTTATTCTAAATGCTTGTGGAAAAGAAAAATGACTTTTTAGTTAAATGTTTTATTCATCATCATTTCTGACCTATTTCCCATTGTAAATTTTAGAATTTCCAGAAATTCACTATTCTGCATGATCAAATCAACTTTGAAACTCACATTTACTCAACAACCCTATCTCTGTGGACTCTCCTTCCCTCTAAATGTAGTAATTGGGAGATGTGAATATTGGGAAAATCTTCCAACATTTATGAGGATAGCCAAAATATCTACCTTATTGTTTCCCATTTGGTTTTTCTGGCCAACATGTTCTCCAGAAACTGAACTTTCTGAAAGATGAAATAAATTCCAAGACTCACACATCTCCAAATCATTTCCCATGCAAGCTATAAGACTTCATCATGCCCCTATGAAAGATATCCTCCATTCACTCCCAACTGCATTTTACAAATATTTTTAAAATTTTGTCTTTCCTTATTAATTTATTTGTGAAACTCTTTGATGGTATGGGCTGTTTTTTTTTTCCTTTGTATTTCCAATGCTTATAAAGTGCTTTGCAAATAGTAAGTGTTTAATAAATGTTTACTAACTCTGACTTGTCCTTAACTAGACATTTAAGATAAATGTTTGAATAGGGAGTATGTTGAAGGGTAATTATGTTCCTGATGGTAGTAGAGATGAAACCTTTATCTACACTAGAAAGACTAGGTAGAAGAAGACTCAGAAAAATTCAAGTACTTTAAAAATAAATAAATGACAATTTAACGAACAAAAATTGAAACAAAGTGAAACTCACCCTAAGTGGAGGGCCCAGCAGAACATAGGCAGGGAATAAAAAAAAACCCAAAACCAAACCAAAAAAGCAAAAAGCAAAAGCAAAGAAATAAAGAAAGAGAAAGAGGGAGAGAGGGAGGGAGGAAGGAAAGAGAGATAAAGAAAGAAGAGAGAAGGAAACAAAGAAAAAGAAAGGAAGGAAAGGAAGAAGGAAAGAATAAAAGGAAGGAGGGAAGGAAAGAAAGAGGAAGATGGAGAAGGGATAGAAGGAAGTAAGCAAAAAATAAATAAAAAAGAGAAAGAAAGAAAGGGGGATATAGAGAGGAAAAAAGAAGGAAGGAAGGAAAGAAAGGAAAGAAGGAAGGAAGGAAGGAAGGAAGGAAGGAAAGAAAGAAAGAAAGAAAGAAAGAAAGAAAGAAAGAAAGAAAGAAAGAAAGAAAGAAAAAGGAAAAAGAGAAAAAAAAAGAAAAAAGACCAATTTTCAGGGATTCCAACTCTGAATACTGAAACTGAAGGTTTCTTCAGTCAAATCCACAGGGTAAGAAGATCTAATATTTTAGAGGTCAACTAAGTCAAGCCATATTTCATTATTTCATACCTAAATATGGCAATTCATCCTTTGTTATAAAACTTACCCATGAGTCAATTAGTCAATGAACATTTATTGAATGACTACTATATGGCAGTAATTGAGGATAGAAAGATTAAAAATTAGTTACTCTCTCCCTCATAAAGCTCTAGAGTGTTTTGGGGGATACAACACGAAAAATATATACACACTATATATATATATACATATATATATATATATATATTTGTTTATCAATATAGAAATATATATGTGTGTGTGAATATATATATGTCTCTCTCTCTATATATATATATATTTGTTTATCAATATATAAATGTATATGTGTGTGTGAATATATATATATATGTCTCTCTCTCTCTCTCTCTCTCTCTCTATATATATATATATATATATATATTCAGTTTAAATTGTAGACAATCAACAGGAAGAAGGCATTAGAATTAAAGGGATTGAGAGAGATTTGTATTACATGATGGAATTTTATCTGGGACTTCAAGGAAACCAAAGAATCCAAGCATGGAGAAAAGCCAGTAAAATTACCCAGTCACAAGATGAAGAATCCCTATTGAGAAACAAAAGAAAAATCAATTTCACTGAACTGAGGATGAGTAAGGTGTAAGGAGGCAGATAAAGTGAAAGAAGTCCTGCAGAATAGATAGATAAGCAGCTTGAAGATTTTTGCCAAAATCTGAACAGGATGGAAATAGGATGAAAGCTGATACTCTAGAATTTATTTGCAAAAATAGACAATTTTTCCTTCATTCTTGAACCAAGAATATGTTCTGGACCGCTGAGTATATTGGAAAATAGTGGGTTTGGGGGGACAAAAGACCAAAAAAGAATAGGGTGCTTTATTTAAAAGAACCTTTCAGGAGACAGAGCCAAGATGGTAGAGAGTAGGCAAGTCTTTGTCTGAGCTCTTCCTGACTTCTCACAGAATCAACACCAGATTAAGCCTCTGAACAGGTTTTAGAGAGACAGAATCCACAAATTTCTAGCAGAAGACCTTTTGGAAGAACTTTAGGAAAGGTCTGTCTCAATTGGGCAGGGAAAGGAGACTCAACACAGGCAAAGCTTATGAAAACCCAGGGTGGAGAGACTTCCCATGTTCTGGGGAATCTACTGGGAGGCTCTCAGCCACCATACAGCAGCTACTCTGCTCTGGATCAGTAGAGTGGGTGTGAAACCTCAAATGTAATTACAAAAAGAAAATAGTGAGCCCCTGTGGCCAGGATAACAAACTGGACATGGGCACATGCATCCAGCAAAGGAAGGAGGTTGGCAGCACCAGGCCCATGGCAATGTGAAATCCCCCACTGCTCGTAAAGGAAGCTTGAGACAATTTTCCCTTTGCCCTAAGAGTAGACTTTTAAAAATGAGCAAAAAGCAAAAAAAAAAAAAAAGAGCTCTGACCCCAGATAGCTATTATGGAGACAGGGAAGGGCAGATCTCAAACTCACCTCCAGATGAAGCCGCAGAGTAATAAGATTTTGTCTCCATCTCACAAGCCTATCTTGGAAGAATTCATAAAGGATCTTAACAAAGAGTTAGAAGAAAAACGGGGAAAGAAAAATGAGAGTGTTGGAAAAGAAAACACAGAAACGATTTAAACAAAATCACTCTTTAAAAACAGATTTGTCCAAATGGAAAAAAAAGAAAAGAAAAAAAAAAAACCTCCTTACAGAAATAGATTTGTCTAAATAGTAAAAGAAAACAGGTATTTAAAAACAGAATTCATGAAATGGAACACAAATAACAACTCTCTAAAATATAGAATTGGTGAAATGGGAAAAAAAAATCCAATAAACAAAACAACTGATTTGGAAGTTCAATTGGCCAAATGCAAAAGGAGGTAAAAAAAGCTAACAGGAATATCATTCAAAATTGGACAAATAGAAGTGAATGAATCAATTAGACTTCAAGAATCAATCAAACAAAACTTTTAAAACTGAAAAAAAATAGAAAGAAATGTAAAATGTTCATTGGCAAAAAAAAAAAAAGCAACTGACCTGAAAAATGATCTAGTAGAACAAGACGATAAAATATTTGAAGAATACACTGATCACCTCCTTAAAGAGATCCCCAAATGAAAACTCCAAGGAATATTATAGCTAAATTCCAGAATTATTAGATCAAGGAGAAAATACTGCAAGCAGCCAGAAATAAACAATTCAAATATCAAGCAGGTAAGTACCAGGGTTATCTAGGATTTAGCAGGTTCCACTTTGAAGGAACAAAGGGACTGTGATATGATATTCTGAAGGGAAAAGGAAATTGGATTGCAGCCAAGAAACAACTAATCAGCAAAACTGAAGCATTATCTTTCGGGGGAGGGGGGAGAAAATGCAATGAAATAGAGGATTTTCATTTATTTTTGATGAAAAAACTAAAGCTGAACAGAAAATATTATCTTCAAATACAGAACACAAGAGAAGCATAAGAAGGAAAAATGTTTTGTAAAAGTTAAAATGTTTCTAAAACATATAGAGAATTGATTCAAATTCATAAGAATTCAAGTCATTCTCCAATTGATAAATGGTCAAAGCACATAAACAGACTATTTTTAGATGAAGAAATTGAAACCATTTCTAGTGATATGAAAAGGAGCACTAAATCACTATTGATCAGAGAAATGCATATTAAAATAACTGAGATACCACTATATATCTCTCAGATTAGCTAAGATGACAGGAAAAGATAATAATGAATTTTGGAAGGGATGTGGGAAAACTGAGACACTAATACATTGTTGGTGGAGTTGGGAACTGATTCAACCATTCTTGAGAGCAATTTGGAACTGTGTCCAATGGGCCATCAAATTGTATATCTTTTTATCCAGCAGTGTATCTACTGGACTTACATCTCAAAGAGATCATAAAAAGGGGAAAAGAACCCACATGTGCAAAAATATTTGTGGCAGCCCTTTTTGTATTGGCAAGAAACTAGAAACTGAGTGCATGCCAATTAGTTGGAGAATGAATAAGTTATGATATATGAATGTTATGGAATATTGTTCTAACAGAAAAAAGATCAGCAGGGTAATTTCAGAAAGAACTGGGGAGATTTACATAAACAGATGCTAAGTAAAGTGAATACAATCAAGAAAATATTATACACAGCAACAGCAAAATTATACAATGATCAATTCTGATGTATGTGGCTCTTTTTAACAATGAGATGATTGAGGCCATATCCAATGGAGAGATCATCTGCATCCAGAGAGGATTGTGGGACTGAATGTGGATCACAACATAGTATTTTCACTTTTCTTTTTGTTGCTGTTTTCTTGCTTTTTGTTTTCTTACTCATTTTTTTTTCCTTTTTGTTCTGATTTTTCTTGTGCAGCATGATAATGGTGGAAATATGTATAGAAAAATTGCACATGTTTAAAATATATTGGGATACTTGCTGTCTAAGGGAAGAGTTTTGGGGAAAAGGAGTGAGAAAAAAAAATTAGAACACAAGGTTTTGCAAAGGTTAATGGTGAAAATTGTCTTTGCATATATTTGGAAAATTAAAAGGTATTATTTTAAAAATAAAAATAGAAACTTCCCTATCCCCTTGATTTTCTTCTTTAAGTGATGGCAATGAAGTTAACCTGAGACAACAAAATGGGATTTCAAAACAAGCAAAATATAGCTTAGGAAGTCCTAGTTCTGTTATATGATTGACCTCATTATAAAATGTTCCATTAGGTTGTTTTTTTTAATTTGCATTTCATTTCAGATACATAAAAATTCCCTCTGAAGCATGGTACACAAAAATTGTCAAAGGCCAGGCATTTATAGTTCAAATAACTGAGGGATATCAAAAGATTCAAGGTTAAGTTTAAATTGTATTAAGATCTGAAATTTGCCTTAGAAACTTTCTTTGTGAAGATAACAGAGTTTAAAATCTAGTTATCTTTCTATTTAGTTACATATTTTCCTCTCTTGGTTATAATGTTTTTTCTCCCCTTTATAAAGTGGTAACAAGATCTTTGGAAGCTATGTTCCCTCAGGTTTTTTCTTTTGACTGCTGATCTTACTGTTTTGCTTATGCATTCAGAAACACAATTTGTATGGTCCTGTGTTCAAAATGAATTCTTACAAATTATACACATAAAAAGTATGGAGAATACTTTTTCTAGAATGCTAGTTAATGCTTCTAGAAAAATGATTAATGCCAAGTTATTTTAGTCAGAAATATAAAACCTAATGAAATTGTGAAGTAAAGACCTCAGCAAACCACATTCATCTTGTAAAAATTTAAATAAGGTTAATCCTTAATTAAAAATAATTATATATATATATATGTCTATATATTTACTTTTTTAATGATGTCCCAAAAATAGTGAAGTAAAAATAGCAGGCTGAAGGCAGAAATTTAGTTGAACTCTCCTAAATTCCATTCCAATCAACTTTAAAATAATACCTTAAATCTAATTCTAGGGTGGAAGAACCAACAAAAAGTCAGAGCAAGACAATTTTTCATCCCAAGAATATTTAGAAGGTCAGTAGGTCTTATCAGAGTGGTGTTTTGTCCTGCATCACATCAAGGTCACATCATTGTAATGTTAGCATGGAACATGGAGGTGGCAGTAGCAGTAGCAGCAGTGGCTTTGGAAGCTCTCATCCCACAGATAGTGATGGATTGGACTAGTCAAAAGCAGATTAAAGTGGAACCTTTGCTGATATTGAATGGAGGACTTTGTTGAATTGCCCTTACCAAGTCTTGAGTAGAAGCCCTAAGGTGAAAAGGAGAATTAGAACAGCAGTTGTTATAGTTACAGTGGTTATAGATGCAGGAGATTGTTTGCAGTAACTCACAAGGAAGCAAGGACATTGTCTTCAGTCCAAGACATAAAGGAGCATTGACACTTGTTATTACAAGAGAGCAGGGGCCAGAATCTCAATTCCAAAACCGAAAAAAAAATGAGTATTTGTGGCAACTGGAAACAGGAGTCTTAATCATAGTTGCAGGGCAGAGAGGAATGGTTATGGTCATTCACAGACCATAGCACAGGTCAAGACAGCAGCATTCACCACTCTCTTTAGAGCATACTACCTTGGAAGTAACAAAAAACAACTTATTAGCCCCAGAGCTAGCTCTGAAAACAGCACAGAAATATCTGAGACTTGGGATAATACCATTTCTAACCTGAAAACAACTTGAACATAATTTTAAAAGTCAAGAAATAGGCTGGAAAATGAGCAATATAAAAAACAAAACAAAACAAACAAACAAAAAAACACCTGGACATAAAAAGTTACACTGGTGAAAGGGAAGATCAAGACGCAAGTTCAAAATAAGAAAACATAAGTAAAACAACTACAATACAAAGTCTCAAAGAAAAATGAGAATTGGACACGACAAAAAAAATTCCTGGAAGCATTGAAATAACAAAA
>JAJPUD010017117.1:18372-32182 GCA_023553655.1 Myrmecobius fasciatus | reverse complement strand
TTATAAGTACGTCTATTATTCCCTCTGAGCCAAATTTGATGAGATGGAGATTAACCCAATTCTCATTCCCCTCCCTTTTCTCCCCTCAATCATTATAGGTTTTCTTTGCCTCTACATGTGATGTAATTTCCCTTATTTTACCTCCTTTTCCTCTTCTTCCAGTGTTATCCCTTTTCTACCTCTAATTTGTTTTTCAGTTTATCATATCATAAGATTCATAAAATCACAATAAACATATAATAATAATCATAAAATCACAGTAATCATATGATAATAATCATAAAATCACAGTAATCATATCATAATCATAATGTAATAATCAATTCATAAAATCAACCCTCATTCTATAAGTATCTATAACATAAATATAGTTCTCAAGAGTTATTTTTTCTTGTTACCTTTTTATGTTTCTCTTGTGTTCTGTGTTTGTAGATCAAATTTTTTGTTCAGTTCTGGTCTTTTCAGTAGAAATAGGTGAAATTCTCCTATATCATTGAAAGACCATCTTCTTCCCTGGAAGATAATGCTCATTCTAGCTGGGTAACTTATTCTTGGCTGTAATCCAAGTTCCTTTGCCCTTCGGAATATCTGATTCCAGGCCCTTCGATCCTTCAAAGTAGAAGCTGCTAGGTCCTGTGTGATCCTAATTGTAGCTCCCCGATATTTAAATTGTTTCTTTCTGGCTTCTTGTAATATCTTTTCCTTGGTATGATAGTTCTGGAATTTAGCCACGATATTTCTGGGGGACTTAATTTTTGGGTTTCTTTCAGGAGGTGATCGGTGGATTGTTTCAAGGAGTATTTTGCCTTCTGGGTGTAAAATATCAGGGCAGTTTTCTTTTATGATTTCCTGGAATATAGTGTCCAGGTTCTTTTTTTCATCATGGCTTTCAGGAAGCCCTATAATCCTTAGATTGTCTCTTCTAGATCTATTTTCCAGGTCAGTTGTTTTTCCTAGGAGATATTTCATGTTTTTCTCTATCTTTTCATTTTTTTTGTTTTTGTTCAACTGATTCTTGAAGTCTTGATGAGTCATTAATTTCCAATTGTTCGATTCTAATTTTTAATGTCTTATTTTCTTCAGTTACTGTTTTTAGTTCCTTTTGCAATTGACCAATTACATTTTTTTGTTCATTGCATTCTTTTTCCATTTTTTCTATTTTATTTTGCAGTGATCTCATTTCGTTTCCCATGTTTCTTCTAACTCTCTTTTCAGATTTTTTATGCAATCTTCAAAGAAAGCCTTGTGACATGGAGACGAATTTATGTCTCTCTTTGGGGCTTTTTCTGGAGTTGCTTTACCTTTAGGGGCCTCAGGATTTGAGGTCTGTTCTTCCCTCTCTCAATAAAAGTTGTCTATGGTGAGAGCTCTTTTTGGTTTTTTATTCATTTTTTTTTTAAAGGTGTGAGGTCTGTTTAGGGCAAAGGTGGGACAGCTGCTTTAATTTGCCCTGGGGCAGTTCTGCTGATTGAGTTATTTCAGGAACTGGGCAGTTCTGCTGATTGAATTATGTCAGGGGCTGGGCAGCTCCGCTGATTGAATTATTTCTGGTGCTTATCAGACCTGTTGTTTGATTGATTGCTTTAAGGTGCTGTGTAATGGCAGCTAGTTACGATGCTCATCAGGGGTTCAGTGGTTCACAATCTATCCCCCTCAAAAGGCAGACCCTCCAAACCACCTGCCCACAATCAGGACAAATTGTTCCAAGAGGCTCGCAGAAGACTCCCAGGTGTGTGAAAAGCAAAACACTCCCACTCCTGTTCTGACTCCTGTTCCAGCTCCCTGCTCCAGCTCCCTGCCCCGGTCTCCCTGTGCTGCAGTCTGGGTTCAGTAGGCCACCCCCTGCCCCATTAAAACAGACCTGTTTTGAGGTTCTTCCAGAGTATCTTCTTCTAGAATCGTGTTGTTCTCTGGATATTGTGGATTTTTTTTTGCTTCAGAATCAGTCTAGAGGCTTCATATTTTGTTGGTTTGAGGGGAGGTTAGAGGAGGTTACAGAGAATCCTGTCTGATCTCCGCCACCATGGCTCCACCCCCGGAAGGAAGATGTTAAGTTTGAGATCTTTAACAGCCCAGTCAGGTATATTGCCATCTAGGCTGGGCTGACTTTATAAGACTTTGGTCATACTTCTGGTATTGTGATAGACTTCAATAATTGTGTGACCCACACTGTCCCCATCAATGAAGGTTATGCCCTTCCCCATGCCATCCTCCATCTGAATCTTGCTGGCCAAAAGCTGACAAACTACCTCATGAAGATCTTGATCAAGAGAGGATACAGTTTTGTTACAATAGCTGAGAGGGAAATCGTATGTGACATCAAGGAAAAGCTGTAATCCATAGCCCTCAACTTTGAGCAGGCAATGGCCACTGCTAAATCTAGCTTTTCTCTGGGAAAAAAAGTGTTGGTAATGAGAGGTTCAGATGTCCAAAGTTCTCTTCAAACCTACTTTATTAAGTATAAAATGCTGTGGAATCCATGAAACTTCAATTCAATCATGAACTGTGATTTTGACATCCATATGGATTGTATGCTAATACCATATTGTCTGGTGGTACCACTATGTATGTACTCAGGCTTTGCTAACAGAATAAAGAAGGGAATTACAGCTTTATCCCCAAGAACAATGAAAATCAAGACCATTGCCCCATCTAAGGGCAAATGCTCTGTCTGGTTTGGAGGATCCCTCCAGGTCTCTCTTTCTACCTTCCAGTAGATGCGGATCAGCAATTGAGAGTATAACAAATATTGTTTACCATAAATCCTTTTAAATGAAACAGTTATATATTTTGTGTTTTTTTTGGGGGGTCAAAGAGTATGATACAGTGATTGTTCACAAAAAGCAATTAGATCGGCATGACTTCTTTCTTCCTTCCTTCCTTCTTCTTTTCTTTCCTTCTTCCCTTATTCTATCTACCCTACCTACCCCATCTTTTAATTTTATATTTTACACAGAGGTCTTCCCATGCATCTCTATATTTTTCATATTTATTGTTACTTATCTCTTAGTTTTCTTATACCCCTTATCATCTTTACTTCTCTGTTCTGTCAGGCTCTCTCTAAATTCCATAGGATTTCTTTAAGCTTCTCCAGACTTCTCTGATCTTTCAGGCACCCCTCTATTCCCTTAGCTTCTTCCATTTTCTTGCTCCTCTCCTAGTACACTGATTTTTTTTCAGTCCCTTCATCCTTCCCTTAATCTTCAAAGACTCCTCTTCACTTCATATCTCTCAGCTTTCCCTCTTCTTTGGTCACTTATTTGTTCCTTCACATTTCCTTCTTCTAGCCTTTCCTCAGCTTCCCCTCAATCACAATTTCTTCTCTATCACCATGCAATCCCTAAATCCCTCTCCCAGTCTCTTGACTATTTCTTAATCTCCCTGCTACCTGGTCTTTTCTTTGACTCCTTGTATTCCCCTCAATCCCCAGAGCTTCACTTTCTAGATGAGACAAGACCATGTGGGTTGAGCATGATTGAGAATAAATCTAGTTTCTGACACCCTGACCTATGATTCTGCAGCCTGAGCCTGAGGAATAACAACTGAGGAACTGTAACTTAGACCTTGAAATAAGCCAGTGTGAGCCCCTTATTATTGACACAAATATAAAATAATGTCAATTATTCACAGAGTACTCAAGTACTCATTCTCTCTATCCCACAGAACTATGGAATATTAGGTAAGTGACCCATGCCTCCTATTCTATGTATTCAGCAGCTCCTCCTCCTTGTCCAGAACCTGAAATATAAATGGGGGAGTCCTCTTTTGTTCTATCTGTCTGCTAGATAAATCACTATCACAGAAATCTAACCACTAACACAGCATTCCATCTCTTCCCACAGCTCAGCAGCAGCAATAAATTCTACCCCCCTTCTCCTTTTAGCTCTAATCTTGGTTCATGTGTCTTGATGGGAGTTAACCAGGAAGGGCCATTAGGGTGGGAATCTGCTGCAGGAAACATTAGTTATACCAATTCCCAGTGACTATCCTAATCCTTTATCCCTGGGGAGATCATGTAGTTTCTGCTGCAATAATTTTATTCTTATAGCTAAGAAAAGGGCCAAAAGAAGACTCTAATCTGCAAAAGGTAAAATCTGAATCAAAGTGAAAGGGGGATGAAGCTCTCCTGGCTGGCACAAGGTCTCCTTTAACATTTAATTCTAGTCATTCCTTTTTTCCCTTTCCAAGGTTGTCATTGGAAAGACCCTTGGAAGAATAGACTCCAAGACTAAGCTTCCCCAGAGAGATGCAGAATGGTCTGAATTTTTAAAATGAATTTCCCAAGTATAGCATAGGCTAGAATCATTGAGCTCATTTGAAAAAAGACCTAGGGATTTGAATAAATTTGAATAAAGAGCAAGTTATATATGTCAATAATGTTATTACACGTGAATGTAGTTGCATTTACGAGACATGGTTTCCAGCAATAGTGATAGTCCCTTCCTATTCTAACCTTGTTAGATCTCATCAAGAATGTTGTATGTTCAATTCTGGACAACAGGAGTTAATACAAACACTAAAAAGTTGAAAAGTGTCTAGAAAAAAGCAACCAGGATAGTAAAGAGAGTTGAATTTATGTCCTGTGATGACCACTTGAAAGTATTGCTGCTATTCAGCTTAAAACCTTGAGGAGGTGTATCATATTTCAATATGATTGGAGGCTGATGCTTAAACCTCATCAAATGGATCTAAGATACAGAAGAAAGCATCTATTTTTCAGTGTGGAAACTTGTTTTGCTTGACTATATAAACTTGTTACATAGTTTTTTCTCCCTTTTACATTGGGAGGGTTGAAAGAGAGAAAAAAAAATTCTTATACATTGAAAAATAAAATTAAATGAAATAATAAATCTCATAAAAAAACAGTTTGGGAGACTGCCACCAAGGCATTGTACACTTTACCTTGGCTCTGCATTGTCCAATCAACTCTTGGTACATGTACATTGGTAAAACATCCAGTCTTGGGTCAGTTTTCTTACAAGTGGCTGTCCCCTCCAAGTATGCTGGAATAGTTTTCATAGAATCCTTTCCTGAAAACATTTAGCTGTGCCTTAATGGTATCAAGGAAGGAAGGAATGAGGGAAGAAAAGGAGGGAAGGAAAGAAGAAAAAATAGGAAGGAGGAAAGAAGAGAGGGAGGGAAGAGGAATAAATGAAGGAAAGAAGTGAGGGAGAAAAGGGGAAGGAAGGAAAAGAGAGTGGGAAAAGGGTGAAACAAAAGAAAGGAGGGAGGGATGAAAGGGAAAGTGAGGAAGAGATGAAAGAAGGGAAGAAAAGAAAAAAGGAAAGAAAGAGTGAAGGAGGGAAGTAGAAAAGAAGAAATGTTGGTAGGAGGGAGGAAGGACAGGGAGGGAAGAAAGAAGTACTTACTAAATAATTATTTACTACATACTTACTATTTGCCAGGCACTGGGCTAAGCATTTTACTAATATTATCTTATTTGATTCTCATAATGATCCTGTGAGGTAAGTGCCATGAATTGAAGCAACTGAGGCAGTTAGAGGCTAAATGACTTGTTCAAGATTATTCAAGTAGTATGTATTAGAAATAGAATTTGAATTCAAGACTTCTAAATTTAGTCAATTGTTCTCAGCTATCTCCTACTTCCGTAGTCTTGTTGTACGGCTGTGGAGCTATAGGACCTCCTGGGCAATCAGGTAACAGAATAGAGAGAATGCTGGACCTAGAGTGGGGAATCATTCAATCAGTAAATATTTGCTAAGCTCCTATTTTGTGCCAGGCACAGTTCTAAGCTCTGGGGAGACAAAAAGAGACAAAAATCAATCCCTGCTCTCAAGGAGCTTACAATCTAATACAGAGACAACATGCAAACAAAGGTCCCCAAAGCAAGCTAAATACAGGATAAGTAGAAAATAACTAATAGAGGGGAAAAGACTGGAGTTAAGAGAAATTATGGAAGACCATTCATGAAATCCTTTCTTTGACATTTACTAGTTTTTTGGGTATGATCCTAGGAATGTCCTTTAACCTCTTTTTGCCTCCATTCCTCATATGTGAAGTAGGAATATGGATAGCACCTATTTCTTATAGTGTGAGGATAAAATAATGTATACAATTCTGTTGATGAAACCCTTCACAGACACTTACAGAATCATAGGATTCCATAGTTTTAGAACTAAAGAGACATTATAAACTATTCAGTCCAGTCTTTCACTTTTCAAGAAGGAAAAAAGCCCAAACAGTAACTTGCTCAAACTGACAGAGGTTGTAAGTCACAGAGGGACCCAGGTCCCTGATTCCAAGTCCATTTTCTTCCCACTCTACTATACAACCTCAACTTTTTCTGTCCCCTGCCTAGTTCAATTCCAGTGCTTTACCTTTTGTTTTTC
This sequence comes from Myrmecobius fasciatus, assembly GCA_023553655.1. Lineage (NCBI taxonomy): Eukaryota > Metazoa > Chordata > Mammalia > Dasyuromorphia > Myrmecobiidae > Myrmecobius > Myrmecobius fasciatus. The sequence goes on along the minus strand of JAJPUD010017117.1, from coordinate 25,832 downwards.
CATGAGTCTCAAGAACTAGCTTTTGTACTTCCTTTTAGCTCACAGGCTCTCTTGCCTCCCACCCAACATTTCTGTCTTCCCCTGAGTAATTGGCTTGTGGGCTTCCTCCTACTCAAGAATCAACACATGGCTCTGTGGGGATTCATTCTTCAATTATAGAAACCAATGAAGGTGCTTTTCATTTAGACCTAGACCAGTCCTTGCTTGTGAGAAGTGGATAGTTTCTTGGTTGTGTCCTGAGCATTTGAAATTGGAATTGTCATGTATTTCCTGTGTAACCTGCTACTACTCCAAGGCAAGAAAGCATGGGTTCAGTAAAGAGTTCTTACTATGTATGCTAGAAGTTTTCCTGTATGTGGGAAGCACCTGTCAGCAATCTTGGCTTAGTTTTTTTTTCCATATCTAATTAGGATTTAAAATAGAAAATAATTGATATATTTCATTTATTTATTGCTAAATTGGTTCATTTGCCCCAGAGTCAGAATTTAAGTTCAAGGAAAAACTTAACAGAGTATGTCCCCATTTCTCATTACGATTTTTTTTCCTTCACAAGATCAGAAAGGAAACCATTTACTCTATAGGTTAAAATACACCTCCTGAATGAAATTGGGACCACAAAGACATTGTATTCAATTTTAAGCTCCTCTGTGACCCCAGTAAAGATCTGAAGAACATCCCCTTTTGTATCAATCAATCAGCCTATTTCACCTTTACATTGGGAAGAACATTGACAAGTGAAAAAGTTACAACGTTGCCTTAAGTTTCACAGAATGTCTCCAATATAATATCATATGAGGGAAGCTCAGCTTGTTCTCCCTATTTGACTGGTTTTTTCACAAGGCCATTTTACCTTTAGGATTGGCTTTGCTCAGTCTTAGGTGTTCTAAGATACCTTAATGCTAGTGCTCCAGAACCTTTGTCTCTTGGAATCCTCTCACCCATTCTTTCTTGTTTACTAAGGCAGGCTCTTTTTAGTTTTTTGTTTGGATACTTTTTTATTAAAACTTTTTTATTTTCAAAGAATATGCATAGGTAATTTTCAACATTCACCCTTGAAAAACCTTGGGCTCCAATTTTTTCCCCTCTCTCCCCTCTACCCCTCCCCTAGATGGCAAGTAATACAATATATGTTAAACATGTACAATTTTTCTATACATGGTTCCACAATTATCATGCTGCTCAAGAAAAAATCATATCAAAAAGGAAAAAAAAGAGAAAGAAAAAATGCAAGCAAACAATAAAAAAGGTGAAAATACTATGTTGTGATCCACACTCAGTATCCACAGTCCTCTCTCGGGTGAATCACAAGACCATTGGAACTGGCCTTATAGTTGAAAAGAGCCACATCCATCAGAATCAATCATCATATAATTTTGCTGTTGCTGTGTGCAATGTTCTGGTGCTACTCACTTTACATGGCATCAGTTCATGTAAGTCTCTCCATGCTTTTCTGAAATCATCCTGCTGATCATTTCTTATAGAACCATAATATTCCATAATATTAATATACCATAGCTTATTCAACCGTTCTCCAACTGATGGGCATTCATTCAGTTTCCAGTTTCTTGCCACTACCAAAAAACAAAACAAAACAAAAACAAAAACAAAACAAACAAACAAACAAACAAAAAAACACTGCTACAAACAAGTGGGTCCTTTTCTCTTTTTATTATCTCTGTAGGATAGAGGCCCAGTAGAGACACTGCTGGAACAAAGGGTATGCACAGTTTGATAGTCTTTTGGTCATGGTTCTAAATTGCTCTCTAGAATGGTTGGATCAGTTCACAACTCCACCAACAATGTATTAATGTCCCAGTTTTCCCATATCCCCTGTACCGTGATTATCTTTTGCTGTCATCTTAGTCAATTTGAGGGTTGTGTAGTGGTACCTCAGAGTTGTTTTAATTTAAATTTCTCTGATCAATAGTGATTTAGAGTATTTTTTCATATGACTAGAAATGGTTTAATTTCTTCATCTGAAAATTGTTCATTTCCTTTGGCTATTTATCAATTGGAAGATGGCTTATGTTCTTATAAATTTGAGTCAATTATATATTTTAGAAATGAGGCCTTTAGATATGAACAGACAATTTTCAGAGGATGAAATTAAAACTATTTATAGTCATATGAAAAGCTGCTCCAAATCACTATTGATCACACCTGTCAGATTGGCTAAAATGACAGGAAAAGTTAATGATGAATGTTGGAGGGGATGTGGGAGGGCTGGGACACTGATGCATTGTTGGTGGAGCTGTGAACGGATACAGCCATTCTGGAGAACAATTTGGAGCTATGCTCAAAAAGTTATCAAACAGTGCATACCCTTTGACCCAGCAGTGTTTCTACTGGGCCTATATCCCAAAGAGATTTTAAAGGAGGGAAAGGGCCCCACATGTGCAAAAATGTTTGTGGCAGCCCTTTTTGTAGTGGCAAGAAACTGGAAATTGAAAAGGTGCCCATCAATTGGAGAATGGCTGAATAAATTATGGTATATGTATATTATGGAATATTATTGTTCTGTAAGAAATGACCAGCAAGATGATTTCAGAGAGGCCTGGAGAGACTTACATGAACTGATGCTGAGTGAAATGAGCAGAACCAGGAGATCATTATACACGGCAACAACAGTACTATATGGCGATCAATTCTGATGGACATGGCTCTCTTCAACAATGAAATGTTTCAAACCACCTCCAATTGTTCACTGAAGAAAGCCATATACACCCAGAGAGAGGGATGTGAAATGTGGACCACAACATAACATTCTCATACTCCTTGATTGATGTTTGCTTACATTGTGTTTCCTTTATCTGATATATCGTTTGTGTAGACAAGATTTTTCTTGCACAACAATGACAAGTTTGGAAATATGTATAAATATATTCGATTTACCAATATTTTAACATAATTAACATGTAGTGGATATCCTGCCATCTAAGGGAGGGGTGGGGAGTTGGGGGAAAAATTTGTAACAGAAAACTATGTAAGGGTTATTGTTGAAGAATTACCCACACATATGTTATGCAAATAAAATTAAAAAAAAAAGAAATGAGGCCTTTATCAAAACCCTTAGATGTAAATCATCCCCCCCCCGTTTATTGCTTTTTTTCTAATCTTGTCTGCATTGGTTTTGTTTGTACAATTTTTTTAACTTAATATAATCAGAATTATCCATTTTGCATTCACAATGGTACTCTAGTTCTTCTTTGGCTACAAATTCCTTCCTTCTCCACAGATCTAAGAAGTAGACTATCTTTTGTTCTCCTAATTTGCTTAATAGTATCACTCTTTATGTTTAAATCATGAACTCAGTTCAACCTTATTTTGGTATAGGGTCTTTCCTCTTCTCCCAGGAAAATCCCTTTTCCACCTCTAGTTTCTTTTCTATATCATCACAATAAAGTCAAATTATACCTCTATGTATACTTCTAACAGAGATACGGTTCTCAAGAGTTAAACATATCATCTTATCATATAGGGATACAATTTTTTTTAACTTTTAAAAGAAATGGCTTTTTCCCCTTCTTAGTTTTTTTTTTTTTTGTGCTTCTCTTGAGTTCTGTGTTTGAAGATCAAATTTTCTGTATATATCTGGTCTTTTCATAAAAAAAATGAAATCTACCATTTCATTGAATGTCCTTTTCCCCCTGAAAAATAATGTTTAATTTTGCTGAATAGTTGATTCTTGGCTGAAATCCAAGCTTCTTTGCCCTTTGGGGTATTATATTCCAGGTCATTTAAAGTGGAAGCTGCTAGGTCCTGGGTAATACTGATTGTGGCTCCTCGGTATTTGAACTATTTCTTTCTGACTGCTTGCAATATTTTCTCCTTAATATGATAATTCTGAAATTTAGTTACAATATTTCTTGGAGTTTTCATTTTGGGGTCCCTTTCAGGAGGTGAATTGTGCATTCTTTCAATAGCTATTTTACCCTCTAGTTCTAGGATATCAGAACATTTTTCCTTGATGATTTATTGAAAGATGTTGTCTACGATCTTTTTTTTTTCATCATGGTCTTCAGATAGTCCAATAATTCTTAGATTTTCTTTCCTGTATCTAATTTCCAGATCCGTTGTTTTTCCAATAAGAGATTTTACATTTTCTTTTATTTTTCTTTTCTTTCTTTTTTTTTCGGTTTTGTTTGATAGATTCTTGATGTCTTGAGTCATTCACTTCCATTTGTTCAGTTCTAATTTTTAATGAATCATTTTCTTCAATTAGCTTTTTAGAACCTCCTTTTGCATTTGTCCAGTTGGACTTTTAAATGAGTTGTTTTGTTCATTGTATTTTTTTTCCATTTCACAATTTCTTTTTTGCAAGGAGTTGTTTTCTGTTTCCATTTTGTCAAATCTATTTTGTAAGGAGTTATATGCTTTTTTTCCATTTCACTAAATCTATTTTTAAGAAATTTTCTTCAGATAACTTCTGTATTTTCTTTTCTAAACTCTCCTTCAATGTTCTCATTTTGTTTTCCCATTTTTTCTTCTAAGAGCCTTTTTGAATTCTTACAAAAAACTCTTGTGAGATGCAAACCAACTTCATCTGGAGATGTTTTGCCTTTAGTGTCCTCAGGGTTTAAGGTCTGTCCTTTCCTGTCTCCATAAAGGCTATTTATGGTCAGAGTTCTTTTTGCTTTTTTGCTTATTTTTTTCTTTTTTTTTTTATTAAAGCCTTTTATTTGTATAACATATGTATGGGTAGTTCCCCAGCATTGATCTTTACGAAGCTTTCCATTACAAATTTTACCCCCAGTCCCCTCCCCTCCCCTAGATGGCAGGAAGTCCACTAAATGTTAATAATGTTAAAATACTTGACAAGTTATGCCAGAAAAATCCTATCTACAAGAAAAAAAAAGAAAATCAGAGAAAGGCAACACAATGCAAGCAAATATCAATAGAGAGCATGAAAATGTTACGTCGTGGTCCATATTTCATATCCCTCTCTCTGGGTGTATACGGTTTTCTTCAGTGAACAATTGGAATGGGTTTGAGACAATTCTTTGTTGCAGAGAGCCATGACCATCAGAATTGATCATCATGTAATACTGTTGTTGCTGTGTATAATGATCTCCTAGTTCTGCTCATTTCACTCAGCATCAGTTCATGCAAGTTTCTCCAGGCCTCTCTGAAATCGTCCTGCTGGTCGTTTCTTATGGAGCAATAATATTCCATAACATTCATATACCATAATTTATTCAGCCACTCTCCAATTGATGGGCATCCCTTTAGTTTCCAGTTTCTAGCCACTACAAAAAGGGCTGCCATGAACATTCTTGCACATGTGGGTCCCTTTCCCTCCCCTAAGATCTCTTTGGGATGTAGGCCCAGTAGAAACACTGCTGGGTCAAAGGGTATGCACAGTTTGATAACTTTTTGAGCGTAGCTCCAAATTGCTCTCCAGAATGGTTGGATCCGTTCACAGTTCCACCAACAATGTATTAGTGTCCCAGTTTTCCCACATCCCCTCCAACATTCATTGTTATCTATTCCTGTCATTTTAGCCAATCTGACAGGTGTGTAGTGGTACCTCAGAGTTGTCTTAATTTGCATTTCTCTGATCAATAGTGATTTGGAGCAACTTTTCATATGACTAGAGATGGCTTTAATTTTATCATCTGAAAATTGTCTGTTCATATCCCTTGACCACTTATCTATTGAAGAGTGGCTTGAATTCTTATATATATGAGACAATTCTCTATATATTTTAGAGATGAGACCTTTATCAGAACCATTAAATGTAAAGATGATTTCCCAATTTGATGCTTCCCTCCTAATCTTGTCTGCATTAGTTTTATTTGTACAGAAACTTTTTAACTTAATATAATCAAAATTATCCATCTGGTGTTCAATTAGGAGTTCCAGATCTTCTTTGGACATAAATTTATTCCATCTCCACAGGTCTGAGAGGTAAACTATATTACATTCTTCTAACTTGCTTACAAAGTCACTCTTTATATCTAGATCATGAATCGATTTAGACCTTATCTTGGTATGTGGTGTTAGGTATGGGTCAAGCCCTAACTTATTCCACACTAGTTTCCAATTTTCCCAGCAGTTTTTGCCGAATAGTGAGTGCTTATCCAAAAAACTGGGGTCTTTGGGTTTATCAAACACTAAATTGTTAAGGTTATTGCCTAGGTTGTCCTGATAACCAATCCCGTGCCACTGATCGACTGCTCTATTTCTTAGCCAGTACCAAACGGTTTTGATGACCGCTGCTTTATAATATAGTTTTAGATCTGGTACAGCAAGGCCACCTTCATCTGCCTTTTTTTTCATCAATCCCCTTGAAATCCTTGACCTTTTGTTCTTCCAAATGAACTTTGCTACTATTTTTTCTAGATCTGTAAAATAATTTCTTGGGCGTTTGATTGGAATGGCACTAAATAAGTAGATTAGTTTGGGTAGTATTGTCATTTTTATTATATTCGCTCTGCCTACCCATGAGCACTTAATATTTTTCCAATTGATTAGGTCTGATTTTATTTGTGTGGAAAGTGTTTTGTAATTTAGTTCATATAGTTTCTGACTTTCCCTTGGCAGATAGATTCCCAAGTATTTTATCCTATCATCAGTTATTTGGAATGGAATTTCTTTTTGTATCTCTTGCTGCTGAACTTTGTTGGTAATATATAAAAATGCTGATGATTTATGTGGATTAATTTTGAATACTGCCACTTTGCTAAAGTTGTGAATTGTTTCTAGTAGTTTTGTAGTTGAGTCTCTAGGGTTCTCTAAGTATACCATCATGTCATCTGCAAAGAGTGATAATTTGGTTTCTTCATTACCTACTCTGATTCCTTTTATCTTTTTTTCTTCTCTTATTGCTAAAGCTAACATTTCTAATACAATATTAAATAGCAATGGTGACAGTGGGCAGCCTTGTTTCACTCCTGATCTTATTGGGAATGGTTTTAGTTTGTCTCCATTACATATGATGCTTGCTGATGGTTTTAAATAGATGCTACTGATCATTTTAAGGAAAAGCCCATTTATTCCTATACTCTCTAGTGTTTTTAATAGGAAAGGGTGTTGGATTTTATCAAAGGCTTTTTCTGCATCTATTGAGATAATCATATGGTTTTTGTTAGTTTGGTTATTAATATAATTAATTATGCTGATAGTTTTCCTAATATTGAACCAGCCCTGCATCCCTGGTATAAATCCTACTTGGTCATAGTGTACTATCCTGGGGATGACTTTCTGTAATCTTGTTGCTAAAATCTTATTTAAAATTTTTGCATCAATATTGATTAGGGAAATGGGTCTATAGTTTTCTTTCTCTGTTTTCACCCTACCTGGTTTAGCTATCACCTTCTGTCCTTATTTTCTCAAATAGTTTGTGTAGTATTGGAATTAATTGTTCTTTGAATGTTTGGTAGAATTCACATGTAAATCCATCTGGCCCTGGAGATTTTTTCTTAGGGAGTTGGTTAATAGCTTGTTCTATTTCTTTTTCT
>JAJPUD010017117.1:1182-13372 GCA_023553655.1 Myrmecobius fasciatus | reverse complement strand
CTTCTTTCTTTCTTTCTTTCTTTCTTTCTTTCTTTCTTTCTTTCTTTCTTTCTTTCTTTCTTTCTTCTTTTTTTTTGCTGAGACAATCGGGGTTAAGTGACTTGCCCAGGACCACACAGCTAAGAAGTGTTAAGTGTCTGAGACCAAAAAAAAAAAAAAAAAAAAGGTGTCTGAGACCAGATTTGAATTCAGGTCCTCCTGACTTCAGGGCTGATGCTCTATCCACTACATACCTAGCTGCCCTTGGAATGTAATTTCTAAGTTCAAGTTACAGCTTCTGATTGTAATTTTTTAAGGACTAAAGGAGAGTCCTAGGCTTTCTATCGAAGAATTGATTCATCTTCCCTCCAAATATCAGTCACAAATAACAAATAGCAAAGAAACCCACTTATACAAGTTGATAGCAAAAGAGAAATCAGAGAAGGTATCTATATGAGAATATATATCAAACAATATAGATTGAAAGAACTTTCCCATTAGGAGTGGAGAGAAAAATGGAGAGAGATCTCATGCATTCAAGGAGAAAACTCTCCAAAGTTTCTAGTATAGCAAGTTGAAAATAGGGACATGATAGAGATGACAGTTCCTCTCATGGTGGCTTCTTTTAGTCTTTCTTTAACTTCACCAGCCTAATGAAAGGCTAGTGTTACTAATCTCTTTTGAAGTTAGAAGCCAGAGGAGCTTACTGGAAAGCTAAAAGTAGACAGAAGAGAGATTTCTTCTGTCACTAGTTTTGAACAGCCCACCCCTCTGTTTCCACCAACAAGAGAGAGTCCCATATAACCCTGACCATTTGTTATGCATTGAATGTTGCTGTATTTTTTCGAATTCTCCTCATTCTAATTACTTTACAATTTCTTATTTCATACATATCTGCCCAGTTTCCTCTGAAGTTGTAATTGATTATGTGCAATTATATTCCATTACATTCAGGCCAGAATTTGTTTTGTCATTCTTAATATGTGGTTAATCCCTATTTGCAGTTTTTTTTCCTATTGTGAAAAAAAAAAAAAGCTGATAGAAAGTTTTTTGTACATGAGTCTTTTTCTTTTCCTTGATATTTTTTAGGATATATGGCTGACAGCAGCGTTACTGAGTTAAAGGCTATACAAAGTTTGTGATTTTTTGAGTGCGGCTCCAAATTGCTTTTTTTTTTTTTTTAAACAGCATTTTACTATATTGGTCTCTTGACTGTGAATCGCTGGATAAACACAATCCAATCCTGTGGGAAGAATTCTTAAAGTGATTGTTTCAAATCCTGGGGGTCATTAATTGGTTGAGGTTAGGATCAGAATTCTGTGACAAATAGGTTCTGCAATCTTTGATTCACTTCACTTTACTTACACAGGAGACCATTGTCAAGAACTGATTATTTCAAACTGCATTGTGATTCTCTAATGCCCAAGTCAGAATCTACTGGAAAAAAATCTGGATTATTAACATATTCATTATCATTGTGATGATTATGAAAAACATGATTTTCTTCCACAATTCATTCATTTATTTATCTGTTTTTGTTTTTTGTTTATTTAGGTACTTGGGATTTAAAAATGGGAATAATCAAGCAGTCTAACTATATTGGAGGCAAGCATCTCTAAAGTTCTACAGTGCAAATTCAGAACTCTGGTAATACATTTATTTTTGTTCTGTTTTTTTTTAAATAGTCATTTCAAATGTTGTACAATATATTGTTACAGAGTTACTTGCCTCTACCATGGCTGCCTTGCTCTACTTAAAGAAGCTATTTAACACAAATCTAGATGAGGGAAAGAAAGACAGAGGAGGCTGTATTATTACTTACATGGAAATTAAGAAATCAAAAAAATGTTTATCTTCCATCTTAATACTTCTTTCTTTATTAAAAAACTTGTCAGAGCCATATGTCCCCTTAGTTTCCGATCCTGTGACAATTAAAAAAAAAAGGAACCAGTATGTGTGTGTGTGTGTGTGTGTGTGTGTATTCATTTATATGTATAATGGCCACTTAACCCACACTAACTCTATTGGAGAGTTAATCTGGCTCCACACCCTTATTAGCTTTGTGGACACTAAATGCTTCAGTTTCTCACTGCAAAATAAGCTGGAGAAGGAAATGAGAAACAATCAGCATTGTAAAAAAACACTGCAAATGGGGTCACAAATAGTTGGACATGACTGAGAACAACTGAACATTAATAATTTCCTCCAAATTCTTAAAATAGATATAAATGAAGACTTTCTATAGTCTGTCCAGTAGTTCCATGAGATTAGTGCCAAGATTTGGGGAAGAATCATTTTACCTATATACTGATGGAAGACAAGTTAAATGAAAGTTAAAAAGGAGGGGGAATTGAGTCAGTAGCATTAGATACTCTTACTTCTTAGAATTATCCCTAGATCCATAAAGAGAGGTAGCTAACTGCCCTCTGGAAGCTTTCCAATGGGAGTGAAAATATATGGATAAAAATTCCTCCTTCTATTCCCCACTCCCTGCAAATATCTCCCAAATAACATGTAAGTGATGTACATGTCATCCCATGCATTTCTGTATTTTTCAGATTCATTATTTCTCAACACCTGGCCTTCTTGACCTCCCTTCCATTTTTGCTTCCTCTCTGTTCCCTCAGGCTATCCCTGAATTATACAGGATCTCTTGGTTTCTCCAGTCTCCCTGTCTATTCTCTAAGGCTTTATTCCCCCAACTTCCTGTTTCTCCCTCGGCCTTCCTAGCATCCTGGTCTTTTTTGTCCCTTCAGTCTTCCCTTCAGCTCCAAAGCCTTTCTCTTTGCTTCATATCTCTTAGACTTCCCTGTGCTTTGGTTCACTTCTTTGTTCCATATTTCCTTCTCCCTAACCAGCTTTTCCTCAACTTCCTTTCCATCACAGTCTCTTCTCTGTCCCCATAGACTCCCTAATTCTCTCTCCAAACTCTGAGATATTTCTTAGTCTCCTCTCTATCTGGCCTTTTCTTTGCCTCCTTAGCCTTCTTTCCAACCCAAGAACCTTTCCTTGTAGATGAGAAAAGATCATGTAGGTTGAGGAGGAAGGAGATTAAATTTGGTTTCTGACCCCAAACATGTGTGTCCTCAGCCTGAGCCTGAGGAATAAGATCTGAAGAACTGTAACTTAGCTCTTAATATAAGCCAGCACAAGCCCTCAATGAATCTGAGATATTGCTAGAATATTGCCAGCTATTCAGAATGACATAAATTTCCTTTTATATACATATATACATATCCTATGAAAGTATAGAATCCTAGCTAAGTGTCTTGTCCCTCCCATTCTATTTATTCACTGGTTTATCCATCTTATCCAGAATCTGCAACAGAAGTCTTGTAGTCCTATTTTGTTCTAGCTATCTGCTTATCAGTGAAGTTTCCTCACTATCACAGAAACTTATCCACTGACAGAGCACCTCACCCTTTTTCCACAGCTCAGTTATAGCACTAGCCCCCACCCACCTTATCCTTTTAGCTCTAATCTTGGCACAAGATCATGTATGCTGATGTTAACAAGGTAGATTATGCTAAGAGAATGCAAAGCCATCATGGTGGGAACCTGCTGTATGGAACACTGTTTGCATCATTTTCCAGGGACTGTCTCAATCCTTTCTCCCTGAAAAAGTCATGCAACCTATGCTGCAAGAATTTTATGCTTATAGCTTAGGAAAGGGCCAAACAGCAAGTTCTAATATGCATCAGGTAAAACTTTAATCATATTGAGAGGGGGAGGAAGCTTGGCACAAAGTCTCCTTCAAACTCTCGTTCTAGCCACATCTTTTTCTCCTTTTCAAAACTATCATTGAGAGAACCCTTGTGGGCACAGACCCTGAACCTAAGTGCCCCCAAAGGGAGGTAAACCTGGTTTAGATTTTTTAAAATGAATTTCCCAAATATAGGACTAGGAGTAATCAAACTCATCTGAAAAAAAAGACCTAGTAAATAACAAGCCATATATGAATCATTTGAATGGACAGCAAACCCATATATGAGTCATTAATGTTATTAAAAACTAGTGTTATCTTGGGCTGCTTTTAAAGAAGCATGACTTTTAGGAATAAGGAGGCCCTTTCCTACTCTGTCCTAGTTAGAACTCATTTGGAATATTGTATGTTCAATTCTGGGAGCATGGGTTAAAATGGACATTGAAAAGTTGGAGAATGTAAAGAAAAAGGTAAGCAGGTTAGTGAAGATCCTTGAATCTATGTAACGTGATGGTTTCTTGAAAATGCTATTGGTGTTTAGCTTAAAGAAGACTTGAGGAGACATGATTCTATATCCCAATCTGCTAGAGACTGAAGTTTAAACCTCATTGATTGGGATCCAAGGTGCAGAATGAGACATCTGTTTTTTGATGTGGACAATATGGAAACTTGTTTTGCTTGATTATATATACTTGTTATATAGTTTTTCTTTTATTTTCTATTGAGAGGAATGAGAGAGAGAGAAACAAGTTCTTGTTCATTGAAAAATAAAATAAAATAAAATAAAAAAAATAAATAAATAAAATAAAATGAAATGAAAGACTAAGTGCCATCAGGAAATAAAAGGCAAGTTGCAGGACTGCTGATGAGGCATTTCACACTTTACCTTGGCTCTGCACTGTCCAAAAACTTCCTTGAGACCAAAAAGTAACAAAACAAAATATAAAGACTGAAAAAAATTGAAGACAATGTAAAACACCTCATAAAAAACATAAACAAGTGATCTGGAGAGCAGATCAAGAAAAAAAAACACATAAGAATAATTAGAACTATCAGAAAGCAATGAACAACAGCAGCCACAAAAGAATCTGGATTCATTAATTCAAAAAATGATTAAGGAAAATTGTACCAAAGTGTTAGAAAAAGAAGGGAAATTAGAAATAGAAGTCCACCAACTAAGAGATTTGATGCTCATAGAACTGTGAAGTCTTAGAACTTCAAATATTTTTGAAGACCATGTAGTTTGATCCCTCTAACCTCTCTTTTGGGCACATATAACTATCACACACATTTTTCCAAAAGGAAATTTCTGGCCCAAAGAGGAAAACTTACTTATAGAAGGTCCCACATCCAGACAAAAGCATCTCTGTAACTGAAATCCAGATGTCTTAAGTTCCAGCATTGGGTTACTGCTTTTTTGTTACATAAATGCCTGGCCTGAAGCTTGAGGAAGTCATACAGTGGGTCAAATACTAAAATAACCTATCTGTGTCTTTCTCTGTGGGCATCTGTGCATATGTGTGTGTGAGTATGAACAGAGTGGTAGTTTTGGAAATGCAGGTGTCTGTTGAATAAGGAGAAAAACAAGTGGCAGAGAGGAGAAGCCTATGTGAGCAAGGCTAAGGAAGGGACCCTGAACCTGGGAAATGTAATAGGCAGGATGTGGTTCAAATAATCAGCAGCCCAAATACAACCTGAATAAGGGAAGAAGGCCAATATCCTTTTGAAAGGAGAAGTGAGAAAGAAGAAATAGAGCAGTTCCTCTGCAAATCAGCATTGGTGCAGTCTTTAAGAGAGATCTCTGGTGCAAAAAAATGTTTGTGGAAGCTCTTTTTGTAGTAGCAAGAAACTGGAAACTAAGAGGATGCCCATCAGTTGGAGAATGGCTGACTAAATTATGGTGTATGAATGTTATGAAATATTATTGTTCTATAAGGAACAATTAGCAGGATGATTTCAGAGAGGTCTGGAGAGACTTACATGAACTGATGCTAAGTGAAATGAGCAGAACCAGGAGATTATTGTACATGGCAACAAGATTATATGATGATTAGTTTTGATGGATGTGGCTCTTTTCAACAATGAGATGATTTAGGCCAGTTCTAATGATCTTGTGATGAAGATAGTCATCTAAACCCAGAAAGAGGATTGTGGGAACTAAGTATGGATCACAACATAGCATTTTCAATTCTTTTTGTTGTTGTTTGTTTGCATTTTATTTTCTTTCTTATTTTTTTCCTTTTTGATTTGATTTTTCTTGTGTAGCAAGATAATTGTATAAATATGTATGCATATATTGGATTTAACATATTTTTACCATGTTTAACATATATTATATTACTTGTCAGCTAGAGGAAAGGAGGAGAAAATTGGAACACAAGATTTTGCAAGGATTAATGTTGAAAAATTATCCATGCATATGTTTTGAAAATAAAAAAGCTTTAATAAAAAAAGAGAGATGATCTCTGTAATATTGGGTTCTTTTTCTAATCTAATCTAATAGATGAAATAGTTTTTACAGAAAATTTCTCTGATAAAGTTATTTCTCAAATGTATAGTGAAATGAGTCAAATTTATAAGATTGTGAATCTTTTCTCAATTCATAAATGGTCAAAGGACATGAATGGACAGTTTTCAGAAGAAATAAAAGCTTCTTATAATCATATGAGAAAATGCTCCAAATCACTATTGCTTAAAAAAATGCCCATTAAAATCACTCTGAGATACTGCCTTATACCTATCAGATTGATTATTATGACAGGAAATGAAAATTAATATTGGAGAGTATTTGGAAAAATAGATGAGCTAATGCTCAGTAGTTGGAATTGTGAATGGATCCAAATATTCTAGAAAACAATTTGTAACTGTGAAAAGGACTATAAAACCTTGCATATCCTTTGATCCAGCAAGACCACTAGTAGTAGTTTCTCAAAGTTATCAAAGAAAAAGGAAAAGGTTGTATATGTATAAAACTATTTATAGCATCTCTTTTTGTGGTGGCAAAGAATTGGAAATTGAGGGCATGTCCATCAGTTGGGGAATAATTGAACAAGTTGTGGCACGCAATTCTGCTAGATGAGATGGAAAGCAGGATGATTTCAGAAAACCCTGTGAAAATCTATATGAACTGATTCAAAGTCTTGTGAGCAGAACCAGAGACCATTGTACACAGTAACAGAAATATATTATGATTGCCAATTATGAATGACTTAGTTCTTCTCAATAATACAATCCAAGATAATTCTGAAGGACTTATAATGAAAAATGTTATCTGCCTCTAGAGAAAGAACTGATGGAGCTTGAAAATGCAGATCAAAGCTTACTTTTTTTTAACTTTCTTATTCTTTTTTGGGGGTCAGTTTCCAAAAAAATAACATTGTTGATGTGGAGAAATGTTTTGCATGACTTCACATGTATAAACTATAATAAATTGCTTTCTTTCTCAAGGAGGTGAAAGGAAGGGGAAGAAAGAGAGAATTTGAAACTCAAAATAAAAAAAAATGCTTAAAAATACATATTGCTATTTACTGCTGCTACAAACTTCAGTTATTTCCTGGAACTGAGAGAAGATTTAGAACTCAGTCCTTCTGAAAGCATTGTTAGAATATTTTTTTTTCTCTGAGGCAATAGAGGTTAAGTGACTTGCCCAGGCTCACACAGCTAGGGAGTGTGAAGTGTCTGAGACCAGATTTGAACTCAGGATCTCCTGACTTCAGGGCTGGTGCTCTATTCATTGTGATACCTAGCTGCCCTGCTAGAATAGTTTTATGCCACAGTGATGCCTGGTACATAGTAGGCTCTGTATCAATGTTGATTGAATTGGTTACCATTCTTTAGATGAAGAAACTGGTGAAAAGCACTTGCCCAAGGTCTCATAAGTAATTAATATATAGCCATAATTAAAGCCCAAGGCTCTCAAAGTCTAGTGCTCTCTTTATATATACCACTACTGCTATCCTAGAAAGAATGAAAAGACTTTCAATAAATCCTAGTTCAATCCCTCTGTTTCACAGATAGGCAAACTAATGTTTGAAAGACAATGGATCACAGAGGATAGACAGCTCACCTGACGCTCAGGAAGACTTGAGTTAAGTCTAGCCTCTGTGTTGTGCTGGGCAAGTCATGCAATTCATCAATGCCACAGGAAACTCCCTGAGAGTATAATATTCATAAGTTCTTTCTATCAATGAAATAATAGGCCTAGGTTCAAAAAAATTGATTCTTAGGAAAGAGAAGGAACTTATCAAAGAGCATATGATAAATTGATGTCAAAGCTATAAACAAGGAAGTTAGGAGCCTGTGAAAGGGTTGGGGGAGAAACCTGGGGTGACAACACTAGGATAGCTATGTGAAGGGAACAAGATAGGGACAGGACAGGAAGTAACTCACCTGAGGGGAGAGGGGAAGCTTTCAGAACCTACCTCCAGGTCCTATTGATCTTCATCTTCGTGGTATTGATATTGGCCTTTCTGTGGTTCTATGAATCACTCCCAGGGGCCATATGGTCATGTCTTGGGGAGTCTTACCTGTGCCCAGGCTGTACAGTCTCTTAATCTGCACATATAGCATACCCTTCTGATGTAATCTATGATATGGGGTTTGTCATCAAATGATGACAGACACAAAAAGTTGGGTTTGGCCATGTGAAGAATTCACAATGGCTATTCTTTTTGGCAAAAGTAGGTTTATTGGGACAGCTAGGTGTTACAGTGGACAGAGCACTAGTCCTGAAGTCAGGAGGACCTGAGTTCAAATCTAGCCTCAGACACTTAACACTTCTTAGCTGTGTGATCCTGGGCAAGTCACTTAACCCCAATTGCCTCAGCCACAAAACAAAACAAAACAAAAAAGTAGGTTTATTTAGAGGAATAGGTTACAGACATAATGAAGGAATACAATAGACACCAGGAATGGTAAATATGAAATAGAGTTGGGAGATCATGTGAAAGACAAGTTCCTCAGTGGAACCTACAATTACCCTGTAGAAAGGGAGCACCCCAGGAAGTTGGGTGTTTAGCTTTCAGGCTAAATCCTGAAAGGGAATTAACACCTAAAAGAGTTAATTAGCTGTGGGGTTGAGAAGCATAGAGGAGTTAGGGGAGATGCCATGTAGCATGGGGACAATAAGGAAAAAGACACTAAGAGGCAGAGTATTGTGGTGGGTGGACCCAAAGAAAGGTTGTGATAAGGTATAGCTTCTAGGGTAAATATAGCAATAGTCTTAAAATACCCTGAGTTTAGAGTGCTATTGTTCTAAAAATCTGTCAATGATTCTAAAGTCTTCTGGTCTTAGGAAAGTCCTACAAACACTACTGACTATCAGATACATAATCTGCTAGTCAGTGATAACTAAATTTCTGAGACCACTCCTCAATTCTACCTGAGAACCATAAAATTAGCATGTCAGTGACATGAAAGACTGGATGAATTTGTCTCCTTGCTCTGGTTCTTTGCTAAATCCTTTTGGAACTTAGCCCATTTCAATTGGCATCACAATTACCATAAACTTTGCCCCTTGACTTGGAGATGAGTTCAAGCCTGAAAATTCTTTTGAGACACCTTGCAACACCAGTCTGTGACCCCAACCTTTTGGGGTCTTCTTCTGAACCTTAACATTTGATGGCTCTGTATGGGGAGAGTCTGGCCTCCTCTGACTTCATTCCCTCCTTATCAAGGTAATCCTCCCATTTTTTCTTCCCTCAATTCTATTGCTGGGATACCCCAAGCAACTGGAAGAAGGCTTGTCTGGATCATCTTGAGTTCCATGCTCAGCAATTTTTCCTTGAATGGGAACATCCAGACTTGACATTTGCAATTTTCAGCAAAATTCCTAGGGAACCTTTGCCACTTTTCCACTTTCTCTGGTACACCAGAGGAGATAAAGTTCTATACACTGGCTGTTAGTAAAGAAATTTTATGAGTTTTGGCAAAGATGGGATAGTTCTCTTTCATGTTATTTTTGTCTGTATCTGCATCTCTGTGCAGAATGTCCATATCATGTTTGTTCTGTGAACTAGATTTTGTTATCTGGAAAGATTTAAAATGTAACTAGCAAAGAAAAAACTTCTATGCTATAATTAGAAAGCTGGGGAAGATTTCTTAACATCCTTGACTCCCACCTTAGAAAGGAAAAAAGCCTAATTTTTTTTCCTGTGGACCTCAGCTTGGATGAAGCTTTGGGCTACAGAAATAAAGTTAGGTAAAATTAAAATAACATCTTTGCATATTCTCAAAGTTTTGAGAGCAATGATTAATAAGTTTGGCAATTAGTCATTTTAAGATTACAAGAAAAATTCCTGAAACATTTGGGATAATTCCAGGAATTTACCCCATTCTGAAAGAAAAGAAAAAAAATAACAACTAGGTAAATAGCAACTTTTTTTTTCTTGCTAACCTTCCTTGACTCCTATCTTGTCTGGAGTCTCCTACTCCTTTGTGAAAGTATTCCAGAAGGTATTAAGGAACCCTCTCCACTCTATTCCCAAAGTCCTGAGTCTATCTCAGTTGTGGGGATTGCTAACAAGATCAATATATCCCAAGTCTTTCTATTTGCTAACTCCTCTCATATCAGAACAGAGTAAGAAAAGAGACTCTAAAGTACTGTGGGGAAACTAAAGTTCTGTCTCACTTGTAGAAATAGGGGAAGAAGCAACAGCCATGAGGATCCCATACAACTTTGGCTAAACAACTCCCCATCCTGGCTTGGGAGAATGGGGATGATGTGGTCATGCATGGTCAGCATTCCCTGAGTCCTGACACCTGAAACTACAATTAAATGGAGATTCTGGTACCAGTCAACCCAACTTTCAGCAGGTTCTATCTACCAACTGCCTAGGAAGAATCTGGGTACCCCTGGCAGTACCCAGCATGGCAGTGTGAAGTGAGAAAGTCAATCAGTCTCAGCATTTGATAAGCCCACCATTCTCTGATTCAGTTATGGATATGCATTAGCTATAAAATTTATGGCAAATTATTTTCTCTCTGCTTAGTTTTTTGATTTATAAAGAGAAATATTAATGAAGATCACATGATTGCAAAAGTACTTAGTTTAAAACATGCTATATGAAACTACTACATTGTATATAATTGCTTCATATTTGATAATTTTACATAGATTTTTAGATGTGGCCAACATATAATATAATATAAATGATTTCTATGTGTGTATAAAGTAATTTGGAAGTAAATTCAATTAAATTAAGGCATCTCCAAGACTAGGAGGCTTTAGATAAGTAGATAAAATAGTAAAAGCAATTTTTAAAGGAGCTCTAATTAAAGCCCACTAAAGGGATGTGTATTTGCACTGATAGTATTAACAGAACATTTAAGATTTTGGGAACTTTAGGAAAACAAAAATAGTTTGCTACTACTTTAAAAACTCTGATAACAAACAGCCTGCTTCTGAGTTATCTAGTGTCAGACTTCTGAGAGCCCTGTCAGCAAAAACTGGCACCTTAATCCTTTTCCTGCCTCACAAAAGAGAAATGATTTGTGTGAATTGAAAAATAACCAAATGCCAGGTAGGGAGAAAACTGAGAAAGAAAACTATAGACCCATTTCCCTAATGAATATTGATGCAAAAATTTTAAATAAGATTTTAGCAACAAGATTACAGAAAGTCATCCCCAGGATAATACATCATGACCAAGTAGGATTTATACCAGGAATGCAGGGCTGGTTCAATATTAGGAAAACTATTAGCATAATCAATTATATTAATAACCAAATTAATAAAAACCATATGATTATCTCCATAGATGCAGAAAAAGCCTTTGATAAAATCCAACACCCATTCCTATTAAAAACACTGGAGAGTATAGGAATAAATGGGCTTTTCCTTAAAATGATAAGTAGTATCTACTTAAAACCTTCAGCAAGCATCATATGTAATGTAGTCAAACTAGAACCATTCCCAATAAGATCAGGAGTGAAACAAGGCTGCCCACTGTCACCATTACTATTTAATATTGTATTAGAAATGTTAGCTTTAGCAATAAGAGAAGAAAAAGAGATAAAAGGAATCAGAATAGGTAGTGAAGAAACCAAATTATCACTCTTTGCAGATGACATGATGGTATACTTAGAGAATCCTAGAGACTCAACTAAAAAACTACTAGAAACAATTCACACCTTTAGCAAAGTGGCAGGATACAAAATAAATCCACATAAATCATCAGCATTTTTATATATTACCAATAAAGTTCAGCAGCAAGAGATACAAAAAGAAATTCCATTCAAAATAACTGTTGATAGTATAAAATATTTGGGAATTTATCTGCCAAGGGATAGTCAGGAACTATATGAACTAAATTACAAAACACTTTCCACACAAATCAAATCAGACCTAGTCAATTGGAAAAACTTAAAATGCTCATGGGTAGGACGAGCGAATATAATAAAAATGACAATACTACCCAAACTAATTTACTTATTTAGTGCCATACCAATCAAACTCCCAAGAAATTATCTTACAGATCTAGAAAAAATAGTAGCAAAGTTCATTTGGAA
>JAJPUD010017116.1:0-32183 GCA_023553655.1 Myrmecobius fasciatus | reverse complement strand
ACACACACACACACACAGAGTATATTGCACAGTCTTAGTGCAACTTTTTGGGTGATAGGGGAGAGAGAGAGACAGAGAGAGACAGACAAAGAGAGAGACCGAGAGACAGATAGATAGAGAAAATACTGAAATGGACACAGAGTTCTCTGTGGAGTTACATCTGTTTTTTTATATGGTTTTCCTCATTGATCCCTCATCAGAATGATTTGTGTCATCAGATCTTTCTTAGGATTATCCCATCCATCTTCAATCAACTTGTCCTATAGCAGGTATTCTTAATCTGGGGCCATGAAATATCAAGAAATCTGTGAATAAATTTCAGAGGGTCTATGAATTTGGATAAGAGAAAAATTATGTCTTTATTTTTACTGACCTCTAAGGGAAATCAGAACCATGAGATCCTACTCATTTTTTCCCCCTCTCAACTCACTGAAATTTGTTTTTCCCAAACTTACAAATGTCAAAATATGCCAGAATTTTATTTCCTTATTTATCTTAAATTTGAAAGTAGAAGGGTAACTTTCTGCCAAAATTCTTTCTCTTTCTACTTTGGTAACTTATTCTTCTTTGTCAGTCTAAATCAAGTCTAGAATAGCAGTTTTCCCATTTCTTTTACCTTTTAAAGAAGTGAAAGATAACTAAGATAAATCAAGTTTATAAACTACTATTTTAAAATTTGTTTTTTACTGTATCATTTAGTTTTACATTACCTATATTTTCCAATGGATCCTTTTCTCCCTGTCCTGGACAAACCATCCTTTATTTCAAAGAATAAAAAAGGTAAAAACCAAAGCATTTCAGCAAAACTAACCAACATATAAAAAAAGTCTAACATCGAATGCAGTATTCTATACTATAACCCCCTGTTTCTATCAACAAATGGGAGGAGATGGCTTCTTATCTCTTCTACAAGGTCAAATTTGGTCATTATAACTTTGCTTCATTATTTTGCAGCACATTTCTCTGAAGAGGGTTTGATAAACCAGATACATAGAAAACTGATTGAAATATGTAATAGGAAACATTCTTCAAAAAATAGTCAAAGGATATGAAGAGGAAATTTTCAAAGGAAGAAATTTAAGTCATCAATAGCCATGAGAAAATGCTCCAAAGCTCTAATATTTAGGAAAATGCAAATTAAGACAACTCTCTAAAGCTCTACTTCATATGCATCATTTTGGCAAAGTTTACAACAATGGAAAATGACAATTACTGAAGGGGTTGAAGGAAAACAGGCACACTGCTTCACTGCTAGTAGAGCTGTGAATTGGTCTACCCAAACTGGAAAACAAATTTTGTGAGAAAAAGTTGCTAAACTGTCATACTTTTTGACAAAATCTTGATACTATTAGGTCTCTACTTTGAAGAGATCAAAGAAAGAAGGAAAACATAAATATTTACAAAAAATGTTTATGAAAAAATAGCTGATCTGTACTCAGTTTGTTATAGAAAATAAACATTAAGTAGGGTGACTGACTACTGATTGGGGAGCAGCTAAACAAATTATAGTACACAAATACAATGGAATATTATTGGGCCATAAGAAATGACAAAAATGATTGGTTTCACAGAGATCTTGGAAGATTTGTATGAACTTATGTAGAATGAAGTAAGCAGAATGAAAACAATATATACAATAACAATGATGTAACAAAAAGCAATTTTTAAAGTTTTAAGAAATTTGATCAATGAAATGAGGTACCACAATTCCAGGAATTGAATGACGGAGTATGTTTACCCACCTCCAGACAGATAGTTTGAGAACGCAGAATGAGACATGTTTTCAGACATAGTCAATATGCAGATATGTTTTGCTTGTATGTATATTTGTTTAAAAGGGTTTTCTTTTTCTTGTTTTTAAAAATTGGGGATGGGGAGTTGGAAGGGAGAACAGGGCTAGCTATAATATTGCTCCCAAAATGTATAATACTCATCTATTCTATACAATATTAAGAAATGCTTTTTTTTGTTTAGTGTTAACTTCAGAAAAAATTTAAAAATAATTTTGCAGCATTCAGTTGTGCTCTCCATGTACACTGTTGTATTTAGTGTGTGTATGTATATATATATATACATATATATATATGTGTATATATATATTGCCTTATTACTTCTGCTTGCTTCCCTCTGCACCAATCCATATTCCTTTCTTTCATGTACCAGTTGGACTAGATGGCTACCAAGGTATTTCTAACTCTTCCACTCTGATTTTCTGACACCCATGCTTCTCCATCTTCATCATATTTATTTTTTCTTGAACTACTGTTTTTAGTACAGAGCTCCAGCACATGTATAATTGGTTTATATTTTCTCAACACTATGAGATCTTGCTTTCATGTCAGCTGTCTGACCCCATTTTCTTTCTGGCTGGATCATCTAAGAATAACTCCCTTTTCTCTTGCTCTCCATTTTAAAATCCCTTGACATTGTCCCCAATTTTCTCCTCCTTTAGACTCTGATGAAAGGCTAATACTTCTCACCAAGGTTAGCCCCTCTACGTTCACCCTGATCCCATCCCTCCTCAGATTGGCCCCACAATTATTCACTAGCCTATTTACTGGCTTGTCTTTTTAATTTTACTAAATACAGAAACACCCATCTCCCTTCATCTTAAAAAACAAAAATAAACCAAACCCTCACTATACTCTGCTACCCCCTCAAGCTAATGACCTAAATGCCTGCCTCTTTTCTAAGTCAAACTCTTAGGAAAAGTTGTTGACAAGCATCACTTCCACTCTCCTCTTAGGTTTTCATATTATTACTCTCCTTTTGCTCTTCTCCTACTTGTCTGACTACTCATTCACAATCTCCTTTGCTAGTTCAAAACCATGCCACGGACCTTAATTGTATGTTTAGCCCATGCTTCTGTCCTGAGACTTTCCTTCTGTCTGGACATTCTCTTACTTGGTGATTTCAAGTGCTCTATTCAGATTAGTCCAAGTTCTGGAAATCCAGCTATTCTCTATCCTGAGCTCCTGTCCCACATCATCCACTACTAAGTGGTTATTTCAAACTAAGTAGCTCACAAACACCTCAAAATCAACCTGTTCCAAACAAAATTCATTATGTTTATTCCCAAACCCACTGTCAAAGTTTCATGTGTCTATCTAGGGAACCACCATCTAGCTAGTCACCAGGTTTGCAACATTAGCTTAGGCTCATCTTCTCTCTTACTTCACACAATCAGTTACCCATTCTTTTTTTTCTCAATAGTATTTTAGTTTTCCAAATACATGCAAAGATAGTTTCAACATTCATTTTTGTAAAACTTTGTGCTTTCCATATTTATGTTGAACAAGAAAAGTCAGACCAAAAGGAGGGAAAAAGCACAAGAAACAAACAAAAAGATGAAAATATACTTCAATCTACATTCAGTCTTCATAGTTCTCTCTCTGGATGCAGATGGCATTTTCCATCCCAAATTTACTGGAATTGTCTTAGATCACTGCATTGCTGAGAAGAGCTAAGTCTATCATAGTCGATCATCAATAATCTTTTTTCTAGTAAATTTATTTATTTTTAATACACAGTGCTTTATAAATCATGTTGGGAGACAAAAATCAGAGCAAAAGGGAAAAACCATGGGAGAGAGAAAAAAAACGGAAAAAGAAGTGTGTTCATTTACATTCAGTGTCCTTAATTCTTAGATCACCTTAGAGCCCAGTAACATAATCTTGTTACTGTGTACAATATTCTCGTGGTTCTTATTCTCAGTTGTCCATTCTTGCTGGTCTACCTCTATAATCTCTGTTCTGGTCTCTGCTCACATAGCTGTCACTCCAGCGTAGACCCTCATCAGTCCTTGCCTGACCTCTTGCAATAACCTCCTAACTGGACTCCCTGCTCTGCTCTAACCCTCTTCATGACATCTTCCACACAGCTGCCAAAGTACCTTTCCTAAAGTATAAGTCTGACCATGTGAATTACTTCTCAGTAAACACCAGTGATTCCCTATTACACTGTAGTAGCAAAAATAAATTCTTCTGATTTTTCACAAACTGACAACAATTCATGTTTCTGGCCACATTAGATACTATTCCCTTCCTTCCTGCAATGTGATTTTTAACCAGCCCAATCTGACTTTATTGCTGTTTCTCATATATAGCATTCTACTCACCTGAATCCATGACTTTGCTTTGGCTATGCCTCAAGCCTAGAATGCATTGCCACCTTACTCTTACCTTTTAGGATCTCCAGTTTCTTTCAAACTTCAGCTCAAATACAAAATCTTCTTCAATCACCCCGTGGCTAGGGTCTTTCCACCATCAAATTACCTTATTTATTTTTAATATATTTTGTATATAGTAATATATGGATATATTTTTCCTCCCTAGGGTGAAACCTCTTTTAAATGCTCTGTCGAAATTGTGTATATATCCCTCTCTCAAATCTTCAAGGGAGAAAGAGAAGGTAAAAATTACAAAATCACAGAATTCCAGCAGAAAAATTATCTTAGAGAAAAAAAAAAAAAAAAAACCTAGCCCAACCTCCTTTTTTTTTGTTTTTTAAACAAGTAAACTGAGGCCCAGATTAGGGAAGTGATTTAGTCAAGATCACAAAGCTGGTTAGTGAGAGCTGAGACAAATGCACATATCTCTTGATGACTGATCAAGTATTTTTTCTGTTGTTGCATATTGACATCATGAACATGAATTTCCTATCTTGCTCTTTGCTGGTATATGATTAAGTCTCACTATCTACCCCTTTTCCAATAGAATGTAATCTCTTTGACAGTAAGGATTGTCGTTTTTTTTTTTTTTTTTTTAAATCTCTCTAGAATCTAACAGAGGATCTACAAGATCAGCTCTCAATCCTTTTTGTTTGAGGACTCCTTTATATTCTTTTTTTTAAAATTTTATTTTATTTGCATAACATATGTGTGGGTAATTCTTCAACAATAACCCTTACATAGCTTTCCGTTACAAATTTTTCCCCCCAACTCCCCACCCCTCCCCTAGATGGCAGGATATCCACTACATGTTAATTATGTTAAAATTTTGGCAAATCGAATATATGTATACATATTTCCAAACTTATCATTGTTGTGCAAGAAAAATCTTATCTACACAAACGATATATCAGATAAAGGAAACACAATGTAAGCAAACATCAGTCAACTCCTTTATATTCTTAAATATTCTTGAGGACCCCCAGTAATAGATATATATTATACACACACACACACACACACACATCAATATATATATATGTGTGTGTGTGTGTGTATGTATTTTCATTCTCTCTCTCTTTCAGTATGTGTGTCTGTATATACATGTGTATGTACATATACACATGCACATGTATATACAGACACACATTATACCGATCAGTATTTACTTTGTTAGAAATTTAAAATATATACTTCTTAATTCATTTAAGATAACAATATTAAACCTATTATGTGCTGATGTAAAAACATATTTTATGAAAATAACCATAAAATAACAAAATAAACCCATTATATGTTAAAACAAAATCAT
Source organism: Myrmecobius fasciatus (assembly GCA_023553655.1). Lineage (NCBI taxonomy): Eukaryota > Metazoa > Chordata > Mammalia > Dasyuromorphia > Myrmecobiidae > Myrmecobius > Myrmecobius fasciatus. The sequence goes on along the minus strand of JAJPUD010017116.1, from coordinate 26,703 downwards.
ATTTTATGAAAATAATTATAACTTCCCCAAGTGAGAAAAGCAGCATTGTTCTGTATATTTTTTCAAATTTCTTTGATGTCTGGTTTAATAAAAGATGGATTCTTATTTCTGCTTCTGCATTCAATTTGTTGTGATATGTTGTTCTAGTTAAAGTTGGAAAGGGACTATTTTCATAGGCATATAATGTCTTTTACTATTATTATGAAAACAGTTTTGACCTTGTAGACCTTCTAAAAGAGTCTTGGGGTTCCCCATAGGTCCACAGACAAAACTCTGAAAAACTTCTGACCTAGAACATAGTGTATTGTTGTTCCCTCATTTCAACTCATATCTGACTCTTGGTGACCCCATTTGAATTTTTCTTGGAATAAATATTGGAGTGGCTTGCCATTTCTTTCTCCAGCTAATTTTACAGATGAGGAAACTGAGGGAAATAGAGTGAAATAACTTGTCCAGAATCACATAGCTGGTAAGTGTTTGAGGCCAGAAGCCAGATTCCAACTAAGAAAGATGAATCTCTTTGACTCCAGGAAACATAGTCGCCTCAGAACATGGAAAGCACTTAAACACTAAATGATTGACTGATAAATGCTTTCACAATACCAATTCTATTTTTTTCCTCTTATCTTCATTCAAATGTTTTCTACCATGTTTACCCTTCCTAGTTCATGATTTCCTCACATAAATGCTCTTCTTGATACATAGTACAATGTCACTTGCCCTTTCCCCATTTATTTAATTCATACATCTTAGAAAATAATGTCTTTCTGTTGTCACATTCCAGTCATGAATTATGACTCATGCCTCACTGCTGCCAAATACTTTCCTAAATGGGATCTCTTGTTCACTTAACAATAACCTCTTCATTCCTGAAGACATCTTCCAAATCCCAAAGCTTTTCTGGATCACACTAGCTAATGCTGAAATGGTTTCCTTTACTTGAATTTCTACATTGCTTACAATCTGTCTCACACAAATTAACACTGATTACATTGTCGTATACTCTTCCTTACTGTTCCAAGTGTTTTGTCTCCCCAACTGGATCAAAAATTTCTAGAAGACAGAGTATTAGGGTTTACGATGAAGTGTCTCTCATGGTGCTGGGTACCTAGTAGGTCTTCAAGGAATGTGTTAACTGACTAATCAATGAGTAGATGTAATGAGGGCATTTATTACCAGCAGTGAACTCAGTACCATTATCACATTTTCACTAAACAAATAAAACCTAATACCAAGTCTCAAGAAACCGATAATTGAAGACAAACTCAATGATAGGGAGGAAGTTCTCTATAGCACTTGCTTCCAGATTTTTCCCACTATTTAATTCCTAGAAGATGTAACTTGTCTCAACTGACAGAACTGTCCTCTCCATGGGGCAGAGGAGAATGCATCACAATTTCTCCAGGGGTGGGAGAAATGCCTAGATGGAAGAGGAGACTGACAGTAAACTGACTCAAGGAGATGGAGAAATGCTCAGTGAAGTGAGATTTTAATTTTGGAATTTATATTGTTTAACAAAAGCATAATAGAAGATTGACACCAAAAGGCACTTCACATCTCCCCACAAGGCTACAAGTTAGGTAGGATACTGATTCTGTCTCTTCTGTTTCAGGTGGGGGATGAGACCAGTATTTGTTTACTGCATTCACAACAGAGACATATGGGCTAATTTTCAAATAATCCTCATCAGTAGTCACAGAACAACTTCAGCCAACTTCTGACCACATCCAGTAATGAAATCTTCCTTGTACCTCCCAGGCTGAGAGAAGCAGGTGCCTGAGCATAAGGCAGGAACTGATTTCTAACTCTGCTATCTATACCTGTTCTGGTCCCTTTCTGGCACTTAAAGTTTCCACATGGCATTGAAACTTGCACACCTTTTGTGTTACTATGCAGGATCTGTAAAAAAGGATACTGTGATTGTCAATAATGAGGAGAGGAAATCATGGTTCATGATAGCCAACATACAACAATGGAAACATTTACTAAGAATATGAGAAGTGAAGTTTAGTCATAGCTCTGCTAGTTAATAGCAGTTTATCTTGGGCAAGTCACTTCCCCAAACAGGGCCTTAATTTGCTTGTCTAAAAAATGAGGGTTTTGGACCATATTGTTTCTAAGATCTTTTTAAGTTTCAGAATTGAGGAAATGCACAACTTCAGCAAAATATTCAAGAGAGACTCTCTTTAGTATCTATTTAGATATTAAATGTTATGTGCTCAGATACTGATGATGAACCATCTGAAGAACTTATTTAGTTCTTTACCTGAATGCTATTGGAATGTTTGCATGATCTCCTAGGACTCTTAACATTTTTTTTTTCTTGGTCATGAACCCCTTGGGCAATCTGATGAAACCCATGCAAAACTCAGAAGATATATTTTAAAATGAACAAAATAAAATGCATAGGATCACAAAGGGATTCAAGTACAATGAAAAATCATTATCAAAATATTCAAAAAAATTCTCAGACCTCAAGTTCCTTCTTTAGATGGAGAATAGTGCTAGAGATGTGGCTCTGAGAGCTATATTCAAATGCCTGGATCATGTAAAATCTGGGTGGAGATATTACTTAAAAGCCTTTTGCTTTTAAGAATCTGGTTACCCCAAATATATGGGAAAATGATAGAAACAACCAAAAAAAGGGGGGATGGTCAATTTAGAAATGAGGAAAGGGATTCAAAACTCATTAATTTTTGTTTCTGTTTCAAACTCTATTCTGGCTCCCAGCTGCCTGCTTTATGCCATTTAACTCCACAGACCTCTCATTTCACATCTGTGAAATGGGGCTAAATTACTGAGCTATTATATTGGCAGGATAATCCTTGAACTATAGGTAGGGATGCTGAAGGAATGAATATCACTAAAAAGAATTTGAGTTTTTTTTTTTTTTTAATTTAAAATGTCTAGGAGGAAAAGAGAAGGATGATCATTTAAAAAAAAAAAAAAGCTAGAAATGCTATTGGCTTCATTCAACTTCCTGATTACAAGAAGGCCACTCTGACTGCTGGCACAGGAATTGGAGGAAGGATCAGTAATCTTTCTGAAGTGGTATGCCAAGTCTTCCTTCAATCTTTTCCTTGAAAGTGCAAGAGCAGAGAGGGAGAGGAGAAAGCTGAGGTAGTCGCCTATAGGCAATTCCTCAGGCAGCATGTCCACTGGAACCTCTGGCAGGGGGAGGAAAAGACACTAAGTAGGGCTGTTGGGCCTTCCTTGTCCTGGAGCTCAGGGAGCTCAGCTATTAGCTCCTCCTATGCAGGTTTCTGACAGAGGCTTCTCTCAAATCCAGCTGATGTCACTAAAAATCACCTTGGATACTACTTTATGGCACAGATGAAAATTCAGAGGTTAACTCTTCCACCCTTTTTCCTTTTACAGAGAAATGAGAACCGAGGCTCAGCCAAGTGAAGCCACTAGCCGTAGGGAAAGTAGCTGGGCCAGGGTTTGAATATAACCCTTTAACCTCCTATGGAGCCAGCCTCTATAGAGAAGCTGGGCCTCCAACCCCAGAAGAGAGTCCGCTCTGCAAGCCCAGGCCACACATATGCACAGCATGTTCTGAACCACCATTGGGCCAAGCAGGACATGCTGGTAATTAGGTTAATTACTGTTATGGCAGCACTGAAAGAGACAGGCACTGGGAGAAGCAGGAGGCTTTCATTTGGTTGCAGATGTCCGTGCTGGATGTTCTTGGTGAGGCGGCCATCAGCAAAGTTGCCAGCTGGGGCCGTGAGATGTGGCAGGATGAAACAACCTCCTGCATGGGCCCTTCACCCCCACATGCCTCAAGGGCTCTCCTGCCCTAGGGAGGCAGAGGCACCTGAGAGTTAAGAAGGGAGGAAGTATAGCAGATGAAATACAGAAAAGGAACACAGATATAGCCACAGCAGAGGGAGTCAGGGACCTCTGGAGAAGTACAAACCATAAAGGCTCAAAGAGATCTTGTAGATCAATTAGCCTTTCCCCTATTATTTTTGAGATTGAGATAATAAGGAGAAGAGGGATAAATTCTTGGCATTCTACTAGGCCATAAATTCCAAGGTCAGGGCCAATGTTTTATCTAAATGTTTTATTTCCTCCATTGCCTAACAGGATGTTCTATACACTTTAGACACAATGAATATCTATTGAATTAAATCAGGGAGGGTCATGTATTGAATCTCAAACTCAGGACAAGAAACCAATCTAGTGTTCTTTCCAACACACCATATCACTTTTTCAATTAAATAAAGAAACAAATAGATAAATTAACCAAAAAGGGGGGGGGGGGGGAAGAGACAGACCCAGACAAGGAAGCCAATCATCTTCCCCTAAGCCTAGGACAAACAAATGTTTTTTGTTGGCAGACCATAAAGCTAGACATTCTCAGTCATCTACAAGCTACCAACTGGGAACAAGCTTGGGGATGTACCACAATAGTCAAGGGACTCTTAGATCAAATTAAAGAGCCTAAGTGGTAAATAGTTTGCAGACAGTGACTCAACAATGAAACAAATTCATAATGCCTAATAGCCAGGGTTTCAAGATTTTCCTCTTAGCTTAAAAATAGAGACCAGTGTTTCCGTGGGATCTGAATGTCTAACTCGGTATCCCTGAATTATCACAAAGGATAATCCTGATCCTTTTATTTCCTCAATGAGTATTAGCAAAAGATAATTAAAGCAAGAATAACGATAATCATTAGATTTATAGAGTGCTCTATAGTACAGAAGAAAATATACTGAATTGAATTCTTCACAAAAGATTTACAAGTTAGGTAAGGAAGGTATTTTATTTACATTTGACAGGTGAGGAAAACTGGTTACACGGCTAGTTAGGCAAGGACTGGAATTAGATCTCAAGTTTCCTTGCTACTTTGAGACTGCCTTTTCCCTTACATCAAGATTTTAGAAAACAATCCCTCCCATGCCTCCCCTTCCTGTCATCATTCTTTTGGAGCTAATAAGGTAACTGCTATTGTTTCCACCTAGGAGTTTGAGAGGATTAACATCCCTGGAACCTTCATTAGAATCAACAGGGTTGTACAAAGGACCAAAGTTGTGGGGAAAATGTAAGCAAAGAAAGCTGGAAAAATGCTTCTCTTAGCTTTGAGAGGCATTGAGGACAAAGAGAATAGACTTGAGAGTGTTTGTTTGCTATCTGAAAAGCTATTACACAGAAGCTGAATTTAAGCATGTTCTGTTTGGCTTTAGGACAAAATTAGGTAGATGTTGCCCTTAAGCAGATGCAGGGGAGAAAGGAAGGCCTTAACACTAATTTGAATTTGTACCAGAGTAAAAGAAGTTGCCTTAGGAGGTAAGGTTTCTCTCTTTAAAGGTTTCCTGCCCATTTCTGGGGTCTGGGGGAATTTGAAGAGGGGATTCTTAGTCAAATATAGTATGTATCACTTCCTAGTCTGAGATTATGTAATGCTGTTTTACTTTTCTGGGACTCAAAACTCTGGAGTCAGTTAACATAAAGGAATTCCAATTATCATTCATGAAACAACTCAGATGATGGATTACAAACCATAGTCCACACAATTCAGTGTTCTGTATTTGCCCTTTTGGGGGCATTTAGATTTGTTTTAAATAAGTTTAATGTTAATTCCATGCTATATTTCAGTCAGAACAATACAGATTCTGGCTCCAGTCAGATATCTAGCAGTACAAATCAGCTTCAAGTTACATATATTGAATGAAGAAGTTGAGTGAGCAAAGGGAAAACAGTGGAAAATTGTGGTAGTTCTCTGTATGATTAATCCCTTCTAGGTCTCTTTATTAATTGTGTATATCTGTCTTTTATTAGGCCACAGAATGAGAAATGACAATAAACTCAATGAACATGTTCTCACGTAGCCACTAACTACCTTAACTTAGACCCTCATCACCTCTCACTTGGACTATCACTTTAATGAAGTTAAATTTATTTATTTTCTGAGTACATACAGGGATATTGTGATCTCAGTGGATCAAGGGTATTTTTTTTTTCCCTTAGAGGGGTAATGTGATTATTACAACACTCAGTCTTCAAGTATATATTTATTCTATATCAGAGTGCCAATTTATTTTATTTCTTTTTCATTTTTTTTTTTTTTGTGTGTGTGTGGGGCAATTGGGGTTAAGTGACTTGCCTAGGGTCACACAGCTAGGAAGTGTTAAGTGTCTGAGATCAAATTTGAACTCAGGTCTTCCTGACTTCAGGGCCGGAGCTCTAACCACTGTGCCACCTAGCTGCCCCCAATTTATTTTATTTCTAATTAAGTTTTATTTAATTTTCAGTTCCTGATTCTTTCCCTCCTCCTATACAATCTATAACCTTTGAGAAGACAAAAAATACAAAACCTAATACAAATATGAAGTCATTCAAAAACAAATTTCTGTATTAGCCATGTTCCAAGGGAGAAAAGTCAGGAAAAAGAAAGAGAAAAAAGTTTTATACACACACACACACACACACACACACACACACACACACACGCTTTTACCTGCACTCTGAACCTATTTATTCTCTGTGGAGGTACACAGCATACTTCATCATGAGTCCCTGGGAACTTTGGTGAATTACTGTGTTCAACAGAATAGCTAAATCTTTAATTATTCATCATTGTTACAATATTGCTGTTATTGGTTCTGCTGGTGTATAATACTTTACTGATTTTACTCATTTCACTTTGCATCAGTTCATATAAGTCTTTCCGAGTTTTGGTGAAACCATCCCCTTCATTATTTCTTTTAGCATAATAGTATCCATCACAATCACATATTACAAGTTTGGCCATTCCCCAAGTGGACGTTCCCTCGCTTTCCAATTCTTTGCCAACACAAAAAGAACAGAGATAGACAGATTGATAAATATATATGTATACACACACACACACACACACACATATGTTTGATCTTTTTGAGGTATAAGCCTAGTAGCAGTATTGCTGACTTTAATACCTTTTTAAGTATAGTTTCAAATTGCTTTCCAGAATGGCTGAATTAATTCACAGTTCCACTAACAGTACATTAATGTGGTTATTTCCCCCAGCTTCCCCTCTAGCATTTGTCATGTTAGCCAATCTGATGGGTGTGAGGAGGTATCTCAACCTCCCCCTTATCTATCTATGTGACCCAGACAAGCAGTCTGCTTTGGCAAGGCTCCTTACTCCCTAACCTGTCAGAACTGAATTTATGGTTTCCTTGGACACCAGATGTGCTCATCTGTTCCCATGAGCTCTTTGTCTCCCTGAGCTATAGGAACCTATATTAATCCATGACTTTCCTCAGTGAAGTGCTGAGTACTTTGTATTCAGTTGGCTAACATGGCTGTGGCTGTGTTGGTCTCTGGCCTGGATTGCATGCTTGGAGACATGAGTCTCACCAGTCCTGATCCATAGCTATGGATTCTGAACTCAATTAACATCAATAAAGCATTACCTAATTTCCATGTGTGATACTGCCTCAGTTTCTCCCTGAGCATTGCATTATATCATAATTTATTATATTAATTGTCCAGCCTATGCATGAGAAATGAATATTTCTCCAATTATTTAGATAGGTTTTTATTTGTGTGAAGCATGTTTTATGTTTGTATTCATATACATATGTGTGTATATGTCTTGTCAGCTTGACTCCTAACTACCTTATGCTGTTTGTATTTTATTTTTTAATTTTATTTTTTTAAATTTTTTTTTTTTGCTTTTTGCTGAGGCAATTGAGGTTAAGTGACTTGCCCAGGGTCACACAGCTAGGGCATGTTAAGTGTCTGAGACCACATTTGAACTCAGGTTCCTGACTTCAGGGCTGGTGCTCTATCCACTGCGCCACCTAGATGCCCCTGCTGTTTGTATTTTAACTGGAATTTCTCTTTCTATCTCTTCCTACTGAATTTTGTTGGTAATATATTGAAATGTTAATTATCTATATGAGTTTATTTTATATTCTGCAACTCTGCTAAAGTTGTTAATTGTTTTGACTAGTTTTTTAGTTGACTTTCTAGGGTTCTTTAAGTAAAAAATATTTTCTGCGGAACAAGGATATTTTGTTTCCTCATTGACTATGTATATTCTTCAATTTCTTTTTCTTGTTTTATTGTGGTAGTTAGGATTTTTAGTACAATATTGAAAAATAACAGTAGTTAATGGATATCCTTTCTTCACCCTGATCTTATTGTTAAGGCTTCTACAATTTATTCCCATTATAATTAATGTTTGCTCTTGTTTTTATATAATACTTATTTTAAGAAAAGCTCCATTTGTTCTTAATTTTCTAGGGTTTGTTGTTTTATTTTTTTAATAATGGGTTATATTTTGTCAAAAGCTTTTTCTGCATTTATTGAAATAATCCCATGAGTTTTGTACTTTTTATTATTAATATGGTCAATTATTCTTAAGAGGCCTGCATTTCTGGTATAAATTTAAAATGGTCATATTGCATGATTTTTGTGATATACTGTTGTAATCTCCTTGCTAATATTTTATTAAAATTTTTTTTGCATCAATATTCATTAGGGAAATTAGTTAATAGGTTTCATTTTCTGTTTTGGCTCTCCCTGGTCACAATAGCCTTCTAATGGGTCTTCCTATCACAAATCTCTACAATGAAAAATCCATCCTTAACAAAGTTGCCAAAGTGATACTTCTAAAGTACAGAAATCACTCTCTTGCTCAATAAATTCTACTGGCTCCCTTTGCTCTCTATGATCAAATACTTCCTCTCCCTTCCTTCTTTCCTTTCTTCCTTCCTTTCTTCCTTTCCTTTCCCTCTCTGCTCCCAATTATCATGAATTAATTTTGTACATGTTTATGTACCACTTATCTCCCTTGAGAGAATGTAAGATCCTTATAAATTGTTTTTGTTATTTTTTACTAAGCAACTAGAATGGTATCAGGCATATTGGAGGCATTTAATAATGCTTACTAATTGTTTAACTTAAGTACTTCCTAAGTTCAAGTAACTATACTAGGCTTATGGGGAAAGGCCCAATAAACATATGTCCATAAGCAACTCAGAGAGGTGCAAAACAAGGAGCTTTGTGAGGTTTAAGAAAAAGTAGTTATTAATAAGGCTTCGTGGATCAAATGGCATACAAGTCTCTCCAGGCCTCTCTGATCGTCCTGCTGGTCGTTTCTTACAGAACAATAATATTCATATATCATAACTCATTTAGCCATTCTCCAACTCATGGGTGTTACTCAGTTTCTAGTTTCTAGCCACTACAAAAAGAGCTGCCACAAACATTCTTGCACATGTGGGTCCCTTTCCCTCCTCTAAGATCTCTTTGGGATATAGGCCCAATAGAAACACTGCTGGGTCAAAGGGTATGCATAGTTTGATAACTTTTTGAGCATAGTTCCAAACTGCTCTCCAGAATGGTTGGATCCGTTCACAGTTCCACCAACAATGTATCAGTGTCCTAGCCTTCCCACATCCCCTCCAACATTCATCATTATCTTTTCCTGTCATTTTAGCCAATCTGACAGGTGTGTAGTGGTACCTCAGAGTTGTCTTAATTTGCAAGAAAGGACAGATTTCAAGAAAAGTGAATATCATTAGCAAAAGCAAGCAAAAGCAAGTAATAAGAGACAAGGCTAGAAAGGAAGAATGGTCTTTGATTATAGTGGGCCTTGAATTACAGGCAAAAGACTTTGAGCTTTGCTTGGTAAGTAATAGGGATCCACTGAAGATTTCTGTGCACTTAGCAGCAGTATCAAGGTATGCCGGATTAGCAAATAGAGAAAAGACAAGAAGCTATTGAAATAGTTTAGGTCAATGAAAATTTGTGCCTATATTGAGACGACGGTAATCCTATGTATCTTAACAGGATAATCACTATTGTACTGAAAACCAGGAGTTGGGGGCTCAGTGTAGTATATTTTCCCTTATTTGCAAGTCTAAATTAGGGTATAGCCCTATCATACCTGGAAATGCACAGTTTAGGAGGGTTCTATAGAGAAGAGATTTTTTTTTCTTTGTTTGTTAAATGTTGTTTTCTCTCATCTCAAAAACAAAAACAAAAACAAGAACAAACAAAAAAAAAAACAACTAACAAACTGGTTAAAATAGGAGAAGAAAAAATTCAACTGAATGGAGAAAAAAAAGAGGAAAAGAAGAGATATTTAGAGCATGTAGGATGCCTCCCGTCACTGGACTGTAGAAAGGAATATTATGAAATCAAGAGACAGGCAAAGCCTGCAAGAGACTCTCCCCCCTCAGTGGACTCCCCAGTCTGTGAAACCCCAATGGACTGGTTGACAAGTTCCAGTTCCAGAGTCCTTGATTATAACACTAAGGGAAAAGAAAAAGGGTTCCTTGACCTTTTTTGCAATTCTAAATCCATCCTATTTGATAGGTGATGTCATGTTAAGATACAGACAGCTGTACTTCCCAGAGCTGAGAAGAGATGAAATCCCCAGAATGCTACACCAGAAAATGTAAAATGAAATATTAAAACAAAACCATGGGTCTTGTCCTGAATTTTAACAGGTCAGTTATGACTACCTAACATCTTATCAAGCTGGAGAAGACAATGGAGGCCAGTCATCTCTCTCTGGCAGCTCACTGCTCTGCCTGGTCTTCTGATTCTGTGTGCATGTGTGGGTATGTGCATCCAAGGTGTCTTCTGAAAGTAAAGCACTTTTGCTGAGGCATTCATTGGTTCTTTCTCTGAAGATTTGTAGGAATAGGAGGAAAGAGAAGGAAATAAAAGTAGTCAAATACAGAGAAGGAAAAACAGACACAACATAAGGAAAGTTTTGATTTGGCTACAAGTCTATCTTGCCTTATGTTTCAGTTTTGTTATAATAAATTTAGAAATATATTGAGGCAACAACAACAAGATTATGTGATGATCAACTGTGATGGACATGGCTCTTTTCAACAATGAGGTGATTCAGGCCAGTTCCAATGGTCTTGTGATGGAGAGAGCCATCTGCATCTAGAGAGAGGATCATGGGGACTCAATGTGGATCACAAGATAGTATTTTCACCTTTCTATTGTTATTTGCTTGTTTTTTTTTCTCATTTTTCCCTTTTTGATCTGACTTCTTATGCAATATGATAAATGTGAAAATAGGTACAGAACTGCATATGTTTAACATATATTGGATTACTTGCTGTCTAGGGGAGGGAGTGGGAGGAAAGGGGGAAATATTTGGAAAACAGGGTTTTGCAAAGGTGAATGTTGAAAACTACCTTTGCATATATTTTGAAATAAAAAGCTATTATTTAAAAAAAAAAAAAAAAAAAGGAAATGTGTAGAGGGGTTGACACAGATATTCTGGCAGCCCTGGCCATGTTTCCTCATTGTCATTTCACATTCACACCCAAAGATACTAGATAGTCTAGATTGAAGAAAAAGGGCTACTGCCTTTGAGTGAAATGGGGAAACTGGGGATTTCTCAGAATAATAAACTTAGGTATTTTAGACCCCAGAACCATGACTCTGTTTAATCATCTGATTCTGGGAAGAGAGCAAAACTTGCTGGACCAGCAGAAATATTGGAGATAACCCTTGATCCCCTTTTACTCAACTGCTTATCATTAAAATAGACCAGATCTAGTGGTCTGAAAATATCTGAAATACCTCTAGTCTACCCCTCCTTACCTGATTATTTAGGGAGTACCTGAAATAATCCAGACTCCCTGGCTTAACTGCTTAGTAGTTTAGAAATATTTAGAATACTTTTAGCCTAGTCTCTCTTGCTTAATTAATTACTTATCTATAAAATAATCCAGACCCCTTGATTAATTGACTAACAGCAAAGATATTTGAAACATTTATTGCCTAACCAAGACCACAAAGACCCACCTGCATACCAAAGACAAATAAGGAATGGGGATCAAGTTAACCAATAATTTTGTCTTTTTTTTCTTTTTAAAAATTTTTTATTAAAGCTTTTTATTTGCATAACATATGTATGGGTAGTTCCTCAACACTGATCCTTACAAAGCTTTCCACAAATTTTCCCCTCAGTCCCCACCCCTCCCCTAGATGGCAGGAAGTCCACTACATGTTAATTATATTAAAATACTTGACAAGTCAGATATATGTATACATATTTCCATACTTACTTTGCTGTGTAAGAACAATTGTATCTACATGAACAAAAAAAAATCAGAGAAAGGAAATACAATGCAAGCAAACATCAATAGAAAGCATGAAAAAGTTATGTTGTGGTCCAAATTTCATATCCCTCTCTCTGGGTGTATATGGCTTTCTTCACTGAAAAATTAGAACTGTTAACCAATAATTTTGAAGGTTAACAGGGGATAGGTAGGTTAGGGGAGTTTTCTTCAGTCTTTTGTCTATATGACCCTGCTTCTTGCTTCTGTAAGTGGCTTCCCCCTTCCAGACTTCCTGGTAAATGGATAGCACTATAGACGTCTATGAGAAGTCAATTTGAGTTGGGTCTTTAAATGCCACACACCTTTAATCAAAATAAGATAAAAATCCCCAAAAGGAATAAGGATATGTACATTCAAGCCAGAACCACCAAGGAAAGGGTATGGTTTGCTGCAAGGCAATCGGTTCCCTCTTCCAGAGCTGGAGTGATCAGATTTCACTGCTATTGCTATTGGTTTAATTCTTTGATTAACCCGGGTAACTGATGCTTGTTGTTGGTGGTTTCCCTTCTCAGGTTCTCCTTTGAGGCTAATGAATCCTCAAGACAAATTACTTCTGCCATGACCCCCAATGAGAAGCTTGTAAAAGATTAAACTTTGACACAGCAGCTCTGCATTTTGTCCTGAATTTTAACAGTTCAGTTATGACTACCTAACATCTTATCTTACAAATGATATAGATATGCATGTATTGTAGATATGTGCTTGAAAGAGTTTTTAAAGTTCTGCTAATTGTGCAGCTTTGACTGGCCACCAATAAACAATCCTAGCTGAATACTAAATTCAGATCATTTCAAAAGAAAATTATGGAGGGAGACAGGTTACACTGCTAGGTCAGGGCACACCACAATCTTAAGCCACTACTCATACATGGTTTATTGTGATAATGGCATTTGTTGTGTCCAAACTTCATCTTTTGGTTTTCTCTATGAGTCAACATGAATTCACAGATTTGTTAATATGATTCACCTGTCACATTAAGACCACTGGAACCAAACCCTACCCCAGGATTGTAAATTTAGAGGCTGAGGGACTTTTGAGATCCAAGGAATCAAACCCTTTCATTTTATGCAGGAGGAAATTGAAGCTCAGAGATCAGTGCCCCAATCAAAAAGGCAGATTTTACTTTAAATCCAGTTTTCTTTCTTCTATATCAAAGAACACTCTTATGTAGATACTTAGCAAGCACCTCTGAAGGACTGGGTTTACTGAGCAGGATTATGCAGACTCTCTTTTTGTTTTGGCCTTAAGATTTCTTCATCCATACCTAACTTCTGAACATGCCAGAAAGTCTTGGCAGCAGCTAGTAGATTCTTCTGGTCTAATTATATGAAGCCAGTTCTATAAATTTTGAGAGGGAAATAAACATAAATAGCCTCCCTGCTTTCTGACCTCTTCAGGTTAATGAAATGTGCCCACATCCTCCCAGTCACTTGCTTCTCAGAGATTTCTGCAGAAACACATAACCCCAGCATGAAGTCGGCATCTAGTTCTAAGACCTGGCAGCAGTTTGGCATTTAGCAAGGGGAGAAGGAACTGCACTCTTCCAGCAGGTATTTTGAATGACAAGCTTCATTGGCTTCAGGCTTAGGAGAGGCAGCAGATAAGAAAACAAATGATAACGGGGAAACAAAATCAAGGGGCTTTTGTTGGGCGTTTTATTCCCCCCAGAAAGGAGTTCAGCGCTCCAGAGTCTTTATCTAGGGAGAAAAGATTTCTCTTTTGTTATGAAAAACCATCAAGTGGTGGGGAAAACAGGGCAGAAGAAGGCTTAAACACAGGTGCAAATTAAATCAAAACACCTACACATTTCAAAACCAAAACAAACTTTTCAGTGACTTATTCTCCCCTTTTAAGATAAGGTTTCTGTCAATTTTTCAACAAGCATTTATTAAAACTATAAAGTGGGTACTATGCTAGGTGCTGAGGGCACAGAAACAAAGATGAAGCAGTCCTTGTTTTCAGGGGGCTTTACACTCTATGGGGCAGGTCCAATCTGGAGCTTGGGACTGTAGAGTAATGACTGGTGGGAATCAACAAAACACCAGCTAATATTATTGTGTCCTAAGCTGCTGGAAAAGCTTCCCTGAAAAAGTATGGCCAATAATTCAGGTTTTCTTTTTCTCAGGTTGAATTATGTTCCTCTGAAGATGAGGAAATGTGAAGAACCTTAGCTTTAGTCCAGTGATCCCAGAATAATCCTGATCCACCCACAGATTCTCTGGCTATATACTGGTTATCTCTTTGACACCAAGAGGTCCCAGGCCAAGTACCACTGGGTCATATTTTGGATCCTGATTCAACTCAGACTGAATGTAAATACAATCATTTCTACTTTGGCCAGAAACCCTTTTGCTTTGTTTTTTTTTTTTTTGTTTCTGACTAGGGGAAAGAGGAGATTCTTTGTCTCAATTGTTACCTAGCCTTAATCATTGAATGGGTGTGATCTCAGTCAAACCTGCTGAAGACCTTAGCTTAAAAAGGCCAAGGTTTTCCACTGCATCCAGGGCCATCTCCAGTGGTCCTGATCTATATCTGGGCACTGGAGGGAATGTGAGGCAGGTGCCCTTTTACAGCCCTCCCTCACTTCAATCCAATTCACTTGCATGTCATGACAACACCTCCCATGTGATGGGCCTCTTCAAAAACAAAGAACAAACAACTAACCAGACTATTGTTACCATGTGCCTCTCCCCTGTCAGCAACTTAAAATTTCTTTCTAGTCAAGAGGTGGCAATAATAAAACCTTAGAGAAATTTAAAAAAAAAAATCTATTAGGAAAAAGAATTAGTGACTTATACAACAACTGAGTTAGGTCTAGCCGTAATCTTGGGACTCTGTGAGTCCCATTCATTTTACTAAACCCCTATTCTATTTTGGGGCGTCAAACAATTCTGACAATGAGCAGTCTACCTGATTTTCCCAGCTCTGGAAAAGAGGGATGTGGAAACTCAGAGGGCCAGGATTTGGAATTTGAGCTCTAGACTCTCATTTAATGGTATGATATAGAATATTGAGAAATCAATAGATGTGGGGAATTTTAGGGTTTTGGAAAAGAGGGCCAATACCTATTGCTAAAACAAAAAGGACCCTGTAAGTTTCTCATGAGAACCTGAACTTAGCCTCACACACTAGTGACAAACATGACCATAGAGTGGCCTTGTCTATTTCTGTTCTTCTGCTTATTTGAGCATCACACCTGTGAAGTGCTTCTACAGATAAGGTCAATTATTGATCTCCAAAAATATTGACCCTGGAAAGTCCCCTTAAACCCATTCCTATCACTGTATGCATCCTGTTACTTCCACTATTGTATATATCCCAAACCCATTCCCATCATTGTGTGCACCCAGTTATTACTTTAGGCTGTAAGAAATATAATTTTTTGTATAACAGCTGCCTCATGACCTAACTATATTCTTTTTGCTTCTGCATCACCTTTCTGCCTTGCTATATAAACGCTTTTCCCCTGTCACTCTGGACTGAATGATTTTTGAACATAAGTTCAATTTGGTCAGCTAGCCTAAATTCTCCACAATTAAAAGATTAAAAACTAATCTCTGTCTTGCCTCAGTTTCTCTGACATTACATTATATGTGACCTTGGGTAATTTGGAAAAGAACCCCAATCTTTTATAGGCTCAAAGAATGCTGCCAGAATCAACCACATAATGTTTGTGAAAATGGTCTAAGTTTCATTAGAAAATAGTGGAATAGAAATAAAAGGTGGGTTTTTTTTTGTTTTTTGTTTTAAGTATAATGGGAGAGGAAGGTAGTATAGCACAGGTCAGGCATGCTAACCTAGCCAGAGTATATCCCACTAAGTGCTAAGCCTCTACCCTGATCACTTAGGTAGAATGTGGGCCAAAACTCCATCATGGAGTGGGGCTGGAGAACAAGGATTTGCAGCATCCTCCTAAGGCCACAAAGGCTTCAGAGTTCAGCACAATTCTCCATGGAATTGGTCAGGGCACAAATTCAGTCCTCAATGGAATGTGTTTCAGCTATTGCAGAAGAAGGGGCTTGCTGCTTTATTGCTATCACACCTGTATTATCTCCTCCTATACAAGACAAAAATAGTTCTTTTTGCTTAGAAGACCAAGGGATCATCTGAGAATAGACTGTATGACATGTGGAATCCAGCTACTGAAGCAAAAGAGACTGAATTTGGGGTCTGGGGAATTGAGGTAAGTCAGATAAGATAACTTATTGGCTTTGTGACCTCTGAGATGTCACTTCAACTTTCTGGACCTCAGTTTCCTTGATTATAAGATAAGGATAATAAGCTTGATACTACCTCTCAGGTATGAAGAAGTCTGCAAAGTGTAAAATGCTATAAAAAGTATACTAATTATAATGATCTTGGTGATACTAGACTCAGGAGGAAACATATCTTAAGCTATCTTTCTCTTCTCTTTAACTTCCTCCTAAAGCCCCAGCCTGGTTTCCCCAGATTCTAAGCAAGTTTCTTATCTAGGTATTATCCTGGAAGTGTTCTGTATTTTGAGACTCAGTGTTGGTTCACTACCTCATGTCCACATTAACAAAGTGTCTTTCTCTGAGTCTTTGAACATGTCCCAAAAGGAAAAGTCCCTATTATTTACCTGTTGATACTAACCCATTCACACCCATAGTATCTCAAAGATGTTTTTATTTGTTAACTCTAGAGTAGGGCAACAAGTTCAGAAGTTTGGAGAAGCAAAGAGTAGATGTCCAGTTAGACTGAAGGAGCTGGTGGACACTCTGAGTTAGCAGAAGTCAAGCCAAGAGCAGTTAGCTAAGAAAAGGAAGGGCATAATGGTTCTCAATGTGCATGCTGTGGAGGATTACACTTAGTGCATGAGGGCAAGCACTTAGCAAGATTGGGACGTCAGGGTAAGGAATAAGACAAGGACTGACATGCTATCACATGTTCTGTTCTTGCTGGATGCTGAGTGCTATACAAGCCATACCTACAGTGCAAGGCAGACTAATTTTGTCCCTAAAACTTGACTGATTGAAAGGGAGAAGCCTCAAGCTACCTACTTGTGCAGGAAGCAGTTATCAAACTCACAGTCTACAGGCTACTTGGCCCAAGAAACTCCCATGTGAGTCTGAATCACATTAAAATATAACTGGTAAATGTTTAACAAAATAAATAAAAATATAGCAGATAATGTTAATGAGTGGCCCACAGAGATCTATATATTTTTTAAAGTTTGACATCATTGGCCTAGAACATGAAAGGCTAGAAACCCTCCACCAAGAGGTTGTGTTCTTTAGAATTGGAAGATGCCACCATCCCAACACAGCTGAATGACCAGATGCATTTCTAAACAGAGACAAAAGGGGCCTACATCCAGCTCAAGCAATGTTATATCCTCTCTGAGTATCTTTTCCATAATATGTCAAAGTAAACCTTTTTTTGGAAAACTACTAGAGGACGTAAAAGTATCTCATTTCATTTCAATCCTGGACCTATAGTACCAGAACAGCCTATAACATTAAAAAAGAAAGCTTAGCTTCCTTATCACTAGTATGATTCATTGGCCCCTGCCCTCATTCATCTCATCATTAGGAAGAGAGGGAAATAAAATGGGAATTTCTTAACCTTGAGTTGCTCTTTATCCCCTTTGTGCCCTGATCTGCTGCCATGGCAGGTAGGCTTCTTAATATACAAGAAAGTCTCGTACCAAAGCCTAGATAATTCAAGGGCTAATTGCATTGTTGAGATAAAGAAGAAGACAAGGGTTCCCACTTCTATTTGGGCTCAGATCATTGGCTCAGCACTAGCATATTCCTCTACTGTAGCTGCCTGGAGTAATACATTTTTAATGATGTCTTGTTATGATTTTGATCTGAACAAGAGAGGGAATTCAGAAGCCCTAAGTCTGCCTGTGATGGGCAGAAAGGGCTTGGCAACCCGGAACTTCGACTTGAACAGTGCCAAGCCAAAGCTTGATTTTTGTATAGAGAATCTATCAACTAATTCAACCAAATACAGAAGCTGAGATACAATCTAGATTTCAAAAGATCATCTCATATATTCTCCTGCTCACAATCTTCCTCAATAACCCATTCCAGACTTTCACAATCCTTACTATCAAACCAGCTCTTCCTTGTCTCTAATCATTTCAATTGCCACCTTGTTGGTGAATCCTTCCCTGATTCCATCGATCAGTAACTTAAGTCTTTCTTGAACCTCAAAAAGGCTATATGCTTGTGCCTCTTAGATGAGCTTCTCATGTATCATTTTGTGCTTATGTGATTTGGAGCTGGAAATATCGGCCTGGTGGTGTACTTATATCTGCTGCTTTGGAGATGCTAATTGACAGAAGGATGGACACACTATAAGAGTAATATATATTCTAGGAAAGAGTAAACTAAATAGCATATATACAGCATGGAGCAGTTGTGATCTGTCAGTGGATGGAGTGTCTGTGCAAATGAAATCTTAGTCCTTCAGGTACTAAAGTTAATAAGGGCTTTAGTGAGGTATCACATATGCCCAGTAGAATATAAATTCCATGAGTTAGAAAATATATCTAAACTTTGCATCTCTCCAAGAATACTTTACACTGCTTTTATATACAGAATGTGTTTAATAAATGTTTATTGGATTGAATTGAACTGAATTAACTTTGATATCAGTTGAAGCTGATTCCTAAGTCTAATTATGACATAGCAGTGACCTGAGTTTTTGAAAGCTGGACAAGTTTTCAGGATAGACTCAGTGATGGACTTTTGGTCCAAGGACCTGCCTAACTAAGGTCAGATAAATTCACCATATGATTAACTGTGGACTGAAGAATTTTTTAGAAGCAGACACACTTGAAAACCACTCATTAAATAAAGGAGGAAATGTGACCTGCATCAATCTAGAGAGCAAGTATGCCACATAAATGACCAATCCCTTCAGTACCAAAGTGTTCTTCATATGCTTTTAATTTACTCCAATGCTCTGTAGCACCAACTCCTTAACACAGCAATTCACCAGAGCTAGGGATAGCCACTCCTTGGAGTCACAAAGTCCTTTCCCAATCCCAATTCCCAAGATGACACTCAAGATAAGTATCATAGTCTAAAGGAGGAAAACAATTTTCAACTGTTACTATTGGAACTGTATTCAACCCCCGAAGGACTTCATTCCCTTAAAATAATCTCTGCCCAGAAACCAAAGTATCTAACCCAAGCATCTAAACATGCAGTTTCATCAGGTTAAAGAATGTCGTCACCAAAAGAGAACCAAATAAAGTTCTTGGGAATTGTTTTAAGGAGTAATAGAATAATTCTTTGGATAGTTTATTACTAAACGAATACCAACCTTTTCTTTTTCTGTGTAATTTTTACAATTCTTCCAAACTTTTTGGTCAAGTAATAGCATTTTAAACTAATTTCAGTGTTCTCTTCAGAACTCACCAGGTGACAAGTTGGTCACCAGATTATGGCTACCACCTACCATCACTTGGATGGGACTGAGAGTGGCTCTATGTAGAAAAGATAAGCAAAAGCAATGATAGATATGGATACTGGGCAGGCAGAACATATATCACCCTGGAAGAGAATCAGTAGCCTGCTAAGAAGTGGGAGGAAACTGAGTGAAGATGAAAGCCAGACGAGCATGAACAGGGGTCCTTTGGGTATTGGTGCACAGATAAAATGAGTATACTGGGCTAGGTGGAAAAAACAGGCACTTTCTAACTTATATATTTACTTGGTGGCACTCTGTATTCAGACCCTGGGGACATCCTCAGCAGAAAAGCACTCATTTATCAAGAGCTAATGATTTGATTTCACCTACCAATTAGAACGGAGAGCACGTGTCATCAACTTTATCGAAGATTAACAGCAGAGAAGTGGGGAGGTTTTGAAATAGAAATAGAAACTTACCTTAAAGATGAGACAGTCTGATTTGTGCTCTGCATACACAGAAGTAAGGCGGTACTGGTTCTCGGTGGTGAAATCTATCCGGTAGCCTGTCAGGGTATAGCAGACCTTACGGAATTCTTGGATCTTGGTCTGGAAAACTTCCTTTAAGCGTTGATTTCTCAGTTCAGAACTTTCCAACTTCTTCTTCAGATCTACAAATTTAGAATGTATGAGAAAGCATTGGATTAAGAGGGTTTATGGCTGAGAACAGTTTGGCTTCTCAAGGAAGCCCTCGGCCAGGAGGCAGGAAGCCTGGGTTCCAGGCCTGGGATTACCAATCACTTGTTCTGAGAGGTCATTTTATCCCTTGAAGCTTTGATTTTCTCATCTTTAAAGTCTAAAATTTCAAAATTTTATATTGAGTAGGGATGTCGGTAAATGACTGTCACTGACAGTTTAACTTACGCACAGTAAAGATGCTTTGTGTGTCATCCTAATATATCAACAGTACTGTTCAGGACTAAGCTATAAAGGAAGGATTCACTTATAAGAAATACAGGAATTCTAAGTTCGAGCTAATTTCATCCTAAAATTGCTACTTTTAAAAATACATCTCAGACTTATAGGCTAGATGTTAGCCTGATCCAGAACTGCTTCTCTGATTTCTGCTAGTATCATCAAAAGGGTTGATTTTGTGGTTATTGCAGACTGACCTCAGTCAAAAACCATCTTGATGAATTAATACATGAAAGTAGGGTAGGAAAGCATGGATTCTAACACATACTGGGCAGAAGATTTCAAGAAGGCAAGCCAAAAGAGAAGAATGATTTGAACTAAAGTTGAAACATCTGGCTCTGGAACTTGGCTAAATATTTTTGGAATTAAACTTTTCAGCCTTTAATTTCTTCCCGTATAGAGTGAGGATAGTAATAACTTTGTCACTGATCTTATATGGTTGTAAGGATTAAATGAGATAATGTATACACACCAGTCTTGAAATCTGGATTGTCCTTTTGGTCCAGTTTTTTTCCTATCAATGAAATCAATTAAGATGGTAACAATGTGTCAGCCTAACTATCGTTTATAAGTGGAGTTAGGAAGTATATTTTATGGGCAAAGCATCCTATTATTTTGGAAAGTTTGTGAGTATAAGAATGGAGTTTTTCATGTACATTGTTGATAATATATATGCTTTGTGGATAGTGCAGTGGATAGAGCACCAGCTCTAAAGTCAGGAGGACCTGAGTTCAAATCTGGTCTCAGGCACTTAACATTCCCTAGCTGTGTGACCCTGGGCAACATTAACCCCAATTGCCTCAGCCCCCCATATATATATATATATATATATATATATATATGCTTTATAAATAATAGATATTACACACATATGGGTTGTTCCTAGTCTGGAGAATTACTCTACCAGGAATTCTTTCTTGCCAACAAGTCATCTGAACTCATACCTATGTGTGGAGAAAGCCTCATTGGGATGTAAATAGTGAGGGGAGATCTGAAAACTACTCCAAAGAAAGTAAAGACACTCAGATTGCAGTTGTTTCATTCTCTATGGAAGGGTCCTAGTCTAGAAGAAAGACCCTGATACACCAGGCACACTCAGCATGTTTTATTGCCGTAAAGGGAGCTGCCAGCTGCAGGAATCCATCAAGAGGATACACAACAATTACCATGAATCTTTCACCCAAGGTGCCTTCCGAGTAATTAAACCTCGATTTATCCCCCCATTAATTAGCACAACTGGCTTTACTTAAACACACTGAAGATGCCTCCCAAATCAGCCTGCTTTATCAACAGCACTGTCCAGGACTGCAAAACTGCTACGTCACGTTCAATCACACTGGGGTCTCCCTTCCTCTGTGGGATTTCCTGGGATTTAGCTGGGATTTCCTATTTGGAAGTCTGCTGCCATGGAAGGCTATCAGTGGGGTGCAGGATGTGCTCTAGGAGAATAAGAAGAATATGGTCCTCAAAATATCGCATCCTAGTGTCCCTAGAGCTGCTTTAAGCAGAGGGTACATTCTGGTCCACACAGCTGGTGGGGTCATATTATCCAAAGCCTTGATAAGAGAGGAGGCCAGAGGATATACAGGGTCACTACTATCCAGATGTTGGATTGGGTACATCCATCTCTATCTCTTTGCATCACAACCTCTTGATCTCAGTTTCTCCATCTGTAGAGTGAGATGACTGGACTAGGTGACATTTCAGGTCCACCCAGTCCTAAAGCTGACATCATGATACTACAAAAACATCAGTTTTGCAAGTTTCTGAAATGCTTTCATATCAATTACCTAATCCTTTCAACAGTCCTGTGGGCTCAGCAGGGGAGAGATAAACACTTATGCGCTGCAGTGGAAAGAACCCTAGACTTGGAGTCAAAGGCTCTATATTCAGATCTCATCTTTGGCACTTCCTGCCTATGTCTTTCAATTTTCTTTTTTCTTTTTCTTTCTTTTTTTTAATTATTAAAACTTTTTATTTGCAAAACATATGTATGGGTAATCCTTCAACATTAACCCTTACATAGCTTTCTGTTACAGATTTTTCCCCCCAACTCCCCACTCCTCCCCTAGATGGCAGGAAATCCACTACATGTTAATTATGTTAAAATACTTGACAAATCGAATATATGTATACATATTTCCACACATCATTTTTGTGCAAGAAAAATCTTATCTACACAAAAGACATATCAGGAATATGATAAAGGAAACACAACGTAAGCAAACATCAATCGAGAGTATGAAAATGTTATGTTGTGATCCACATTTCACATCCCTCTCTCTGGGTGTATATGGCTTTCTTCAGTGAACAATTAGAACTTGTTTGAAACATTTCATTGTTGAAGAGAGCCATGTCCATCAGAACTGATCATCATGTAATACTGTTGTTGCTGTGTATAATGTTCTCCTGGTTCTGCTCACTTCACTGAGCATCAGTTCATGTAAGTCTCTCCAGCCTCTCTGAAATCGTCTTGCTGGTTGTTTCTTACAGAACAATAATATTTCATGACATTCATATACCATAATTTATTCAGCCACTCTCCAATTGAAGGGCATCCATTCAGTTTCCAGTTTCTAGCCACTACAAAAAGGGCTGCCACAAACATTTTTGCTATGTCTTTCAATTTTCTTACAAAATGAGGAAGTTGGGATAGTTTGTAAGGACTCTTTCAGTTCTGTATTTATGATTCTATCACTTAGGTGACAAGCCCTTCACTTACAAACCCATCTAGTTTAGTTATGAGCTCTCTCGTACAAGTTCTTAACTTTTTTGTGTATTAGAGAGCCCTCTGATAGACTGGTAAAACCTATAGATAGATCCCTTTTCAGAATAAAGTTTTTAAATAATTGAAGGGAATACTAAATTTCATTTAGAGGTCATTTAGGAGGATAGACAGTGGATAGTCAGGAACACCTAAGTTCAAATCTGGCTTCAGGCACTTATTAGCTATGTAACCTTGGGCAACAGAGGTTTATAAGATATAAAATCAGCTCCTAAGAACCATCCAAAACACATATACACATAATTACATAATAGGATAAGACAGTATATATAATCATGCACTAAACAGTATGACAAAATTTACACCTTGTATTAGGAAAGAGAAAGATCAATGTGAATTTTTGTAGTCAGTACTGGGCTTTGAAAATCATGTATATTTTGATGAATGAGAAAGCATTTCAGGGAAATAAAATTCATTTGTATTCATAAATATTGTTTGCATGAATGTAAGGTATTGGATTTCAACTCAAGTCCCACTCTACTACCTTGTTTTAGCACAGAAGTGACTCTGGATTTTTGAGGGTCCCCTTAAAAGATTTCTAGGCTTTAGTATATTTCAATGTTTGATTTAAGGACTATACTAGGTAAAACTGGAAAACCTTAGCTCCAGAATACTGGCCACTAAGAGTACAATATGTTAAATTATTTACTAAAGTATGGAGGATGGTATCATCTGCATCAATAGAAAGAACTCCTATATACCTGTGAAATCATCAATACTTGAAGTCATACACACAAGCCTTTAAAAATGTAATCGTTTAAGTAGATTAAAGATATCCCCTGTAGTTTCATTTTCATTCTTAATTTGCATCTCAAACTTGTTCTTCAGAGCTAGTATAGAAGGAACCCGTATCCCAGGTAGAACAAACATAAATTCTGAATTAATGAAGATGGAATGAATGAGATTACACAGGACTGTGAGTTTTCTTCTTCTCTGTACCCAAGGAATCACATGTTACGTCAAACAGTACTGTGAGAAGACAAACGGTATTCTCTAAAACTCCGTCCATTGGCCTTGAGAGTCTCACTGCTCAAGTTTCCTTCACTTGTGAAGGAGGAGAAGACATTTGTATACCACCTGCCCACCTGCCCTCCTCTTCTTAGCCTCCCCATTCATCACATTGGTTCCCAAATAGTCTTTCTGGACATTGTTATTCTGCAGCCAAAATGCCTCTCCATCATGGCCTCTGGCTCAGGGCCCTTGATTAATCGAGTAATCAGACTACAAAATCAAAAGGTTAATTGGCAGCTCTGACCCCAATATTCTTCCTGGCTTCTCTCAGCCACGAAGTCCTAAGATGGAACTGTTAAAAGGATAAAAACCTATGTGCAAAAGTAAAAATTCACTGACCACATCTCAGAGGTAATATTTCACCACTGTCAGAGATTGCATTGCCTTTAATATATCTCAGATGTCCAATGGGGGAAAAATTAAATTTTGGTAATAAATGCAGTCTGACCTTGGAAAAGTAAATATCCCCCTTTTCCCATGGATATAAAAATGCTATCATTTATGCATTTCATAAACTCTTGAAGTAAATGGGGCCCAAATTTATGAACTGATTCAATGTCTGTAGAGAAACTGAATCTGCCAGGTGGTTTCTTAGCAGACAAGAACTAGGATGGCACTTTAGTTTCTGCATGTGGAAAAGACACTAAAGGATAAGCAAGAACAACTTCTGTAAGAGAGCTCTCACAAATTCTGATGTCACTATTTCATCACTAGTCAGGGTTTTCAAGGGAAGCAAGTCACTACTTTTCACTGTGCCCTGACCCTAAAAGCAGAGCATCCTGTTCTAAAATAATGAGACAAATGTACATTTTTGAGGTTTTTGTTCCTAGGCAAAGGACCTTATGATACTATACCATGAATGGCCACAATAATGACATTTCTTTCTTAGGAAAAAGATATATAAGAATTAGTGTCAACCTGACAGTAGTATTAGGTCTTTTCACTGCTAAAACCATATCACAGAATCATAAAGTCTCAGAGTTGTATCATTTAATCCATTAAAGATGAGGAAAATGAGATACCAAAGAGGGAGGTGACCCTTGATCAAGGTCACAGAGCAAGTCTGTGGTAGAAGTAGAATAAGAGCCTATGTCTCCAGATTCCTAGGCCAGTATTCCTACTGTCTCTCTAATGCAGTATTTTTCTGTCAAATTGTTTTTATTTAATGATTTAAAAAAAAAAAAGAAAAAGAAAAAAAAGGACTTCTGCAATAGACTTTCAATAGGTCACTGATGATACCTCAGGCAAAACAAAGCATTATTCCTGATAGGGGTTTGGTCAGGGGAGAGCAAGTCAATGGAAGGAAATATAGATGTGAAGGAACTAGAAATGCAGAGATGAGTGAAGCCCCCAGTGCCCTAAATGCCCCAATGAGAAGGGAAGAAAGTGGGACTAGTCCAGTGATGTCAAACGCAGATAGAAATGGAGATCCTGGCAATTACATATTGATTTAGAAAAACATATTTAAGATTACCTATGGTCTACTATGTTTTAATTTATTTTGTTAAATAATTCCTACTTGAATTTTAACCTGGTTTAGGTTGTTTTTGGAATGCTGTATGTTCTTAGGAGTGCTGACACTCCTGATCTATGAGTACAAATGTATAGGAAGCAACTGTCCCTCTGTCCAACTAGGCCTAAGAGTGGCAAGATTTTCTTACTCTTCTCATGCTGTAAACCTTCCTCTTCCTCCTCCAACTGACCTCTTCCAGATTATCTTCTTACCTCTATGGTGAAACCTTCCTATCATATCCATTTATTTATAGTAGCCAGAATTTATGGATTCTATCCATGTATTCCAAAATTAAAAGTATTCTATGGCCATATTAGAATGGAAAACTGTTTGTTCTAAAGCAATGTCCATTTTCCTTTACTAAAGTAATGTAATGCCAGAGAAACTGAGGCAGGATAGAGATTAGAGATTTTTAATAGTTTATTGATAGTAGTGGAGAGTTTGGAATCCATGACCAGGGGACTGAATGGAATTCTTGTCTCCAAGCATTCAGTAGGGAGTGAGAGGCTCCAAGGATTCTTATAGGGCTCCAGTGCTCGGGGAAACAAAGGCAAGGAGTGGGAGTAGATTACTCGGGGGATAGAAGTTCTAGGAAAGAACCATAAATTCAGTTCTGACAGGTTGAGGTTATGGATAAAGGATCATAAATTCTGATAAGGAGCTAGGAGATACTGAGTCTGAGACCAGAAAGATATGCCCAAATATTGGAGATAAGCCATCTGCAGTTTTATGACTCTTTGGAATGCTGAGTGGCCATAACTCTGCAGCCCTAATTGTCTCAGTCCTAATGACTAGGAAGGGGAATTGCCATCAGGGAGACTGAGACAGAACAATTCAGGGAAACTAAGACAGGGGAAGTGTGGCACAATAGTACATGAATTTTCTTATATTAAAGCAATACCTTAAATTTCATAGTCTAGAGCTTAAGAACTTTGGGGGGGG
>JAJPUD010017115.1:14501-32186 GCA_023553655.1 Myrmecobius fasciatus | reverse complement strand
TTTTCCCCAGGGAATTTTTATGCCTCTTTTACCATTAGACCAAATTTGTTTTGGTTCTTTTTGAGTGCTATTTTCTTTATTATTTTTATGCCTGTATTACCAAGTTGCTAGTTTTGGGTTTTTTTTTTTGTTTTGTTTTTGTTGTTGTTGTTGTTTCATTTTTTCCAATTTTTGTCCTACCATTCAACTCTGTCTTTACCTCTTTAAAAAATTCTTCTTGGGTGTGGATCCAATTAGCATTTTTCTTTTAACATGTGAGTTTTTCCATATTGTTCTCTCTTTCTTAGTAAGTCTTGGTCTTTGCCACTGTAGAAACTTTTTAAAATTAAGTTCTTTTATTGTTTTTTTGCTCATTTTACCAGCCTCTTCCTTGCCTTTGAACTGTATATTAAAGTTGGCCTTTGCCCACCTAAGAGACAGTTTGAAGTGTCTTTCAGGCTTTTCCATTTTTCTGTTTTCAGAATTAGACAGGGAGTTTGAAAGTTTTCCATGCTTTCCTTGTGATGTGATTTGTGGGGAGATCTAGTCACTAGTCTCCTAGTCTGTGGTCTTGTCTTTCCCCAGTAAATCTTTCTGATTTTTTGTCATCACAAGCAATAGAATTCCTCAAGGCCATAAAATTAGAACAGGTCACCCAATCTCCTGTAGACTCAAGCATTAACATTCCTCTCCACTTTGAAGCTGCACCATAGAAATGATTATAAGAAAGAAAGCTAGCAGTCAGTACCAGCAAAAAGATTTCTAATAAACTCTTTCTGGCCAGTTATTTGACCCCCTTACCATCTCTGAGCTGAGTAGTTCCAAAGTTTCCACTGCCATCACTCTTATTAGTGCCTTCATGTCCCACCACTAAGTAAGTACTCTCTCCTTTGAGCTTCACCCTGGTATCAATCTCCTCCTTGCCTGCCAACCTTCTAAAATACCTTGGATTGTAAAAAGGCCTCACTCTGTCCTTTTGTTGGTTTTGCCTCTCTAAAATTTGCTATGAGAAGTTATTTCTTTTTTTTTTAAATTAGACTGGAGGGGCAGCCAGGTGGTACAGTGGAGAGAGCACCAGCCCTGAAGTCAGGAGCACCTGAGCTCAAATCTGGCCTCAAACACTTAACACTTCCTAGCTGTGTGACCCTGGGCAAGTCACTTAATCCCAATTGCCTTAGCAAAAAAAAATTTAGACTGGAGATGGAGAGAGCCATCTGCATCCAGAAAGAAGATTGTCAAGACTGAATGCAGATCACAGCACAGTTTTTTCACCTTCTTTACTGTTGTTTGATTGCTTTTTATTTTCTTTCTCATTTTTTTCCTTTTTGATCTGATTTTTCTTATACAGCAAAAATATAGATGTGTGCATGTGTGTGTGTGTGTGTGAAAAAATACATATATGTATATATATATAAGAATTGTACATGTTTAATATATATTGCATTACTTACTATCTAGGGAGGGAGTAAAGGATAAAGGAAGAAAAATTTGGAACACAAGGTTTTGCAAGGATGAATGTTGAAAATTATCTTTGCATGCAATTTGAAAACAAACTTTTAAAAAAAATTATTCTTAAAAAAAAAAAAGAATTAGACTGGACACCTATCTGGGAAGCTAGGTGACAGAGTGGATACAGTACTTAATGAAGTGAACTGTGAAAGCTGTTTCACAAGATGGGACAGTGTTCTAAGAGTTGAGTGAAGGTTGCTGTGCCCCAGGGCAGAGTTTTTCCCCAGAGATCACATGGTTTACAAGGAGTGGGACCACATAGCCCTTTTCTTTGTGAGACTAAGATGGGACCATCTTGGCATTGAAATTCCCATATAAGGTAATTTAGTAATCCTAAAGGTGTGGCAGGGTTAGAAATTTTTCTTCATTTATGATTTAGAATGTGAGGTCATTTGTCCTGACTAATCAGGGCAAAGATCTAGCCTATAGGGAGTGTTACCCCAGGCCCTTATATAATTCTCAGGAAATTATAATAAAATTCCTTTCTGTTTTTACCTTGAGAAATTTCCTTCATTTATTGATTTATTTGAGCTGGTAGTCCTGTCCAACAAAATATGGGTCTTATAGTCATGAAGACTCTTTTTCAGTGTAAATTCAGCTTCAGATACCTAATATCTGTGTGACCCTAGATAAGTCACTTAACCCTGTGTGCCTCAGTTTTCTCATCTGTAAAATGAGCTGGAAAAGGAAATGACAAACAACTCTAATATCCTTGCTGAGCAAACCACAAATGAAATCATGAAGAGGTAGACATGACTAAAAATGATTGAGTATAAACAGACTGGACTTTTTTCTTACTCTGATGGTATGGAAATAAGTTTTAGTCCTTGAAAACTGTCCATTAGTCTTTGGTGCCAGGCACAACAATGTGATAACTTATTTAGAGATAGTCAGGAGAATCATTTTTTTTAAATCAATAATAATATTTAATGATGAGAAATGTGAGGTCCAGAGATGTTAAATAAATTCCCTGGATGACATCATTTTTAGAGACACTGAGAAGAGCCTAATATTAAGGTAAACCCTTTTGATCTTTTGATTCTTTTTTTTTTTTTTTTTTTGCTTTTTGCTGAGGCAATTGGGGTTAAGTGACTTGCCCAGGGTCACACAGCTAGGAAGTGTCTGAGACCAGATTTGAACTCAGGTCCTCCTGACTTCAGAGCTGGTGCTCTAACCACTGCGCCACCTAGCTGCCCAACCTTTTGATTCTTCTTAACAAAATGCTGTTTAATTGTTTCTAATTAAGAAATATAAATGTTATCACCAATATCTGGGATATATAGGCTTAGCCATCCAACCCTCATTGGTTATTCATATCATTAAATGTATGATTCCACAGAATGAATAGTAATAAGAAAAATCATTATTAATAACCAATGATTTGGGGAGTTCCAGAGTTTTGTTTTGTTTTTTTCCCCTATGGTCCTGATTTCAAATGTTCAGTTGCCAGAAGCACATTACTGATAATTAGCATTCTTAACAATCTTGTTTAGACCCCACCCAGATGGGGAAACATATAAACTCTATTTAGATTTCAGTGAGGATAAATTCTTTGAATAGATTGCCTAAGATTGAGGGTGGTCTGGATATATAGAAACTCAGTTCCTGAGGTGATGCTAATCTTAGCTAGTTTCTCACTGTAATATTTATCATCTCACTAATTGTTAAAGAATCAGACTTGATTGTCGCCCTAAGTAACACCCCTTTTCTGAAAAGCACAATAAGTCTGAAACCCATCATTTTAATGGTCTTTGGCATTCAAAAGTGTCACAGTTCCTTTTATTGAAATGCTGCATTAAATTACCTAGAAGTTATGTCCTCAAACTGTTTTTAAATGTCACAATACTCATGCAGGATTAATGCAGTAGGAAACAGAGGCCAGATACAGCAAAACTAGACAGCTGATTCTATGAAAACTTCCAGCAAAGCCCAGCTTCCTCTAAAATAAGCTCAAGAAAAAAATAGAAAA
The DNA here is from genome assembly GCA_023553655.1 of Myrmecobius fasciatus. Lineage (NCBI taxonomy): Eukaryota > Metazoa > Chordata > Mammalia > Dasyuromorphia > Myrmecobiidae > Myrmecobius > Myrmecobius fasciatus. The sequence continues at coordinate 28,729 of JAJPUD010017115.1, read as the reverse complement.
AAAAAGTATCAATTGAAGCCAAGTAAGTGGCTGGAGGACCTGAGTTAAAATCCAGTTTCAGACATTTGCTAGCTATGTGATCATAGGCAAGTCACTTAACCTTGCTTCCTTCAGTTCCCCATCCGTAAAATGAATTTGGATTGACATGGCAAACCACCCCAGTATCTTTGCAAAGAAAATCCCAAATGTGATCATGGAGAAATGTGATCAAAATTGAAACAACTGAAATGACTGAAGAACAACAGCAATAATTCAAAACAAAAGAGATAAAACCACTATAAATAACATTTATGCAGTCCCCTGCCAGCATTATACACTCACAAACACCCCCACACAGACATTACTGAAAAGACCAATCCAGATGTAAGCAAGATCTGAAATGATTTTTTTCCTCCCATCCTCATCCCATCAGGAACTATGTCAAGGAGCAGATTGTGATATCACCTTTAGGATTCCATTACAGGAGACTTTGATGCCATAGGATGGGTTTGTACCCACATACATCTCACTTCATCAAGTAGTACAATATAAAGAACAGTTTACAACCAGATTTGGTATCCTAGTCCAGCTGTTGTGTGGCAGATATAAAGCCTGGTAATGGAAAAATAATTCCCCTTGCCTATTATGACATTCCATCACATAGTCAATGTATTTTTATTATGTGCCTATAATGTGCCAAACATTATTATAAATGCTAGAGAAACAAAGAAAGGAGTCCCTTCTTTCTAGGAAGTAATGGGATGAGATGGCAAAGAGCATGACACGACAGAAGCTGTTGCCCTATCTAGGACCATGACCTTCATCAGAGAATTTTAGAGCTGGCAGGGGACCGAACCAAAAAAATTAATATCAGTCACAATTATTGGCTGTTTTGTTTTAAGCCAAGGAGTGATAACTCAGCACAGTTGGTTTTGGTTCCTTCTCCCTCTGGGTGCATTACCGAGAAGCTAAGCCGAGTACAGAAACTGCAGATGAAAAATTATCATACAACATAAAACATGAAGGATTTCTGTCGTTCTGATTCTTTACTAAACATTGTATTCTTGATTCTCTTCTATTTCTTTTGTTTTCTTTTTTTCATTCTTTTCCTTTATCATTTTTTCCTGTCCTATTCTACCCTGTCTTTTCTTTCTTTTTCTCCTCTCCTCTCTTTTGCTTTCATTTTTTGGGTTTTATTTAAGAACTGATCGGTCCTTAAGTGTTTAAAAATGTTTTTTTCTTTATGCTTTTTATTGTATGAATTGTGATTCTGCTTTTGTTCATGTCTTCTGTGTAAATTCTTACAAATTTTTCCAGCATTCTCTCAATCTATATCTTTCCTCATTTCAAATAATATTATTCCACAGTAGTCAGAGACCATAATGTGTTAAGCCATTCTCCAATTGATAGGTATCCTTCTGTCTTCTTTTCTATTTTCTTCTAACTTTACAAAGCTCTGGAATTTTGAGTGTCTTTAGAAGGCATTTGTAGCCAGACTGAAAGTTGAATACTTATATTTCTGTCCTGATCATAACTAGAAAGGAAGAAGAAAGAAAGGTTAAAAAACAAACAAAACAAAACAAAACAAAACAAAACAAAAAAACAGGAACCTGTCACACAAAAATAAATAAAAGTGTTTATCACCAATTTTACCTAAACATAGAGTTGTTGTATAATTCCCTATGGTCAATTAGATGGATGCTAAAACAGCAGTAACTATCTTCATCAGTAAATCAGATAATAATTCTTTATATAAGGATACTTGGATTCTCTAAATCCACCTATAACTAGGCCTTCACATGCCAGCTACAGTAATTACATAGCAAAAATCCAATTAATCTGAGCAGAGTTGAGATCAAGCCAATTTGAAATGTATTTGAGGGCCTACCTGATCATATCTTTACTTTGCAAAGATCAATGAGACATTTGCAAAGCAAGTATCAAATTGGGAAAGGTATTCAGAAAACTGTTTCAATGATTTAGGTACAGAGTACAAAAAGCCTGCTCATAGGTAGTGGCAGTAAGAATGGAAAAGAGACAAATGAAAATATCACAGAGGTAAAATGAAACAGATTTAAAAATTGACTTGATGCAGGAAGTAAGAAAAAATAGAAAGCTGAAAAACAAAATTAAAACACCTTCGGTTTTAATGACTAGGAAAATGCTTGTTTTGTGAAGAAAAATTCAAAAGTCAGGAACTTTTTCTTTTTTGGTTATTTTCATCATGGGAGAAAAGACACATTTATATTTCATTGTGTCACATTTGAATCTCAATAGGACATTTAGATGGACAGATCTGGTGAGCAATTAATAACATCAGAATGTCAAGTCTAACATTTTCTTTTGCATATTTAAAAAAATAATAATTTCAATTTGTCATGTCCTGGGAAAGTAATTATCCAAAAGTAAGAATTATTTGTAAAATGAAATTAAGACCTAAGCAGGAGACTGAGACACTTCCAAATATACTTTTGTGAATAAACTTTGTGATATATATTTTAGCTTTTTATATCACTTCCTAAGCCCCCAAGCCAATCTCCCTCCCTCCCTATTTCCCTTTCCCTATCTCTCTTTTATCTTTGTCTCTTTTTGTCACTGTCTCTACCTCTTTGTCTCTTTTCTTTTTCTTTGCCCACTCACTATACTCACTTATTTGTATTTTAGATATTCCAAACCCTCCCTCCCAAGCCCATGTCTCAAAGTTTATCAGCATCATGCATAACTTTCTCTCTTGCTCAAAATAATAATAAGTAAATTTAATAAATTAATATTTATTAGTAAATAATAATAAAATTTTGGTAAGTGAGGTGTTAGAATTTAATATCCTGGATTCCTCTACTTCAGCATTCTTTCCCTTCTAGCATGTTGCTTCCCTGAAAATTAATAGAGTTTTTGAACACTAATATATATATATACATATATATATATATATATTATTTCCTTCTTAATGAGATTTCTTTACTTAATCTCTTGTAAAAGATCTTTGTTTAAGATCTTTTAGATTAACTGTGCAGGGACTCCCCAGAGTATCACTTGAGTTTCTTTATTCTTTCATCATCATCATGAATGAGACCAGGTGAAGTTTTCTCAAAATCTCTATGAGATAGAGTGGGTCAGACTTTAGGCTTAAGTCACATGATCCCTATTCACTGAGGTTTGCAGGTCAGGAAGGGTGAACCTTGGGCCCAAGTTGCCAGATGTCATGTGATCTCTATTCCCAGAGATCTCTAGGGCAAGAAAGGTTAGACCTTAAGTCTAAGCTTCAGAAAGTGACAGGAAGTGGCATGACACACAGGAAGTGGATAACATTGGTGATCATTGGTCAATAATAGTTACTGCTTTTTTAGTATCCAATGAAAATAATTGGATCTTTTGTTATTTAACCAGCTTTACTATTTCTGGCTTGCCAGAAGGTGAGGTGAGAGGTGAGAGCATCTATGTCTCCCAGGTGTGCTTGGGCCTCTCCTTGCTGGGACTGAATAAATGCTTTCTCTTTGTATCTGAAAATGTCTCTGATTAGTTAATTTGGGTAAAGGGGTCTAATACCCATCCCATATAATCATCATCATCAAGCAAAAGAGAATAAGATGAAGGAAGATGTACAATAATTAATCATAAATATGAATGTAAGTGGGATTAATGCACCCTTAAAATAGAAGAGGATAGCAGAATGGATAAGAAACCAAAATTCAAAATTATGTTGCAAAAATGTTCTAATATACTAATTATTAGAGAAATGCAAAGTAAAATAAATCTGAGATATCACTTCACATCTATTATATTGGCTAACATGGCTGAAAAGAAAAATGAAAAATTCTGGAGTGGATGTGAAAAACTGGAACACTTTTGTCCCATGGGTGAATTTCTAAATTTTTCTAGTCATTTTTGAAAGCATAAATCCAAAGAGATATAATACTACATATACTATTTCATTCAGTAAAGTCACTACTAGTTTTGTATTCCATGAAGATTAAAGAAAAGGGACAAGGACTTTGTGTGTGCATGTGGTATGTGTGTGTTGGTATGTGTATGTGTGGTGTAGTATACGAATATATCTACATATATAGTGATAGATAAATAGATATATAGTATGTATCTATACTTATATCTACATACATAGAGAGAGAAAGAAACAAAGATATAGAGACAAAGACAGTGAGACAGAAATTCAGAGACAGAGAGGGAGAAAGATACACATAGAGGGAAAGAGAGACAGTGACAGAGAGAGACAGAGAAACAATAAGAGAGAGAGAGAGACAGAGAGAGAAGAGAGAAACAGAGCAACTTTTGGAGCAAAGATTTGAAAATTTAAGGGATGCCTATCAGTTGGGGAACAGATGGATGAGTGGTGGTATATGACTATGATGGAATAGTACTGTGTAATACAAAAAGACAAGAAAGGTGGTTTCAGAAAAAACTGAGCCAACATATGAAATGACACAAAGAAGAGTGAGCAAAACCAGGAGAACATTATTTACAATATTGGTAATATCATAAATATAATTAGTTATAATGAAGACAGCTACTCTGATCAAGACAATGATCCAATAATTATAAAGCAACCACAATAAAAAATACTATCCACTAAAAACTAATTATTTGACAAAAAAATTATTGGGAAAATTGCAAAATATTATGGCAGACTAGGCATTGACTAAGACCTAACACCCTATAGTAAGATAACGTCAAAGTCAGTCCATTATTTAGACATAAAGAGTGCTACTATAAGAAAATTAGAAGGACAAAGGATGGTCCACCTCTCAGATCTGTGCAGAAGAAAGAAATTTATAGCCAAAAAAGAACTAGAGTACATTGTGAAATACAAAATGGATAATTTTGATTATATTAAGTTAGAAAATTTTAGTACAAACAATATCAATGCAGACAAGATTAGAAGGGGAGCAGAAAACTGGGGGGAAATTTTATATTCAAGGATTCTGATAATGGCTTCACTACTAAAATATATAGAGAATTGACACAAATTTATAAGAATACAAGCCATTTTCCAAATGATAAATGGTGAAAGGATATGAACAATTTTCAGATCATTTATTTATCAGAGAAATGCGAATTAAAACAACTCTGAGATCCCACTACATATCTCTCAGATTGGCTAAGATGACAGGAAAAGAGAATGATGCATTCAATTTGCATTCAATGTTGGAGGGGATGTGGGAAAATTGGGACACTGATACATTTTTGGTAGAGTTGTGAAATGATCCAATAATTCTTGAGAACAATATGGAACAATGTTCATATTGCTACCAAATTGTGCATACTTTTTGATCCAACAGGGTCTCTACTAGGCCTGTGTATATCAAAGAAATCATACAAAAAGGAAAAGGACGCATATGTGCAAAAATGTTTGCAGCAGCCCTTTTTGTAGTGGCAAGGAATGGGAATCTGGGTGAATGCCTATCACTTGGAGAATTGCTGAACTAATTATGATATATGAATGTAATGGAATATTATTTTGTGTAAAAAATAATCAGCCAGATGATTTCACAAAGGCCTGTGTAGAGTGACATGAACTGGTTCTGACTGAAGTCAATAGAACCAAGAGAACATTTTACACAACAATATTATAAAGCAACAAGATTATGTATGAGATAATCAGTTTTAATAGACATGGCTCTTTTCAACAATGAGGTCATTCAGGACAGTTACAATACACTTTGATGGAAAGAGCCATCTGCATCCAGAAAGAGTACTGTAGAGACTGAATATGTATCATACAGCATTTTCACTTTTTTTGTTGTTTTCTTGTTTCTTGCTTTGTTTCTTTTTTTCCCTTTTTGATCTGAATTTTCCTGTGCAGCATTATTATTGTGGAAATATATATATATATATATATATAAGAATTGCCCACGTTTAACATATATTGGATTACTTGCTGTCTAGGAAAGGAAGTGGGGAAAAGGGAGGGAAAAAAACATTTGGAACAAGAGGTTTTGAAATGGTGAATGTTGAAAACTATGTATGCACATATTTTGAAAATGAAAAGCTAAAAAAATACTACCCACCTCCAGAGAGAGAACTAATGAATTTGGAAAGCAGGTTAAATCACATATATTTTTAATTTTCTTTATTTTCCTTGATAATTTTCACTTTTTTGGCAACAGGGTTCATATGGAAATATGTTTCAAAGACTTTACATGCTTGTCTTCTCAAGAATGTTATGAGGATGGGAACATTATGATGATAGAACACATTTTTAAAAATCATTGCTGCAAAAGAATTATATATGTAATTTGAAAATATTTAATGAGATTAATGAAAATGTATTTTAAAAGCAAAAAGTAATTCACCTTCTTGAAAAGACCTTTTCTAAAATACTCTAATGTTAACATCTTTCCATTCCAAATTATTTTTCAATTAATGTCTATGTCTTGTATATTAATGGGTTTTAAAATGTTATTTCTCTAAGTAGAATGGTAAGTCGTTGAAGGAACTAATTATTCATTATGAAGCTCTGTAGTTGGGAGTACAGTGATCATAGTATCAGTCCTGGGGTCAAGAAGACTCATCTTTCTGAGTTTAAATGTGACACTGAACAAGTTACATAACCCTGCTTACTTCAGTTTCCTCATCTATAAAATGTGCTACTGAATGAAATGGCAAGCTCTTCCTGTATGTCTGCTAATAAAAGCCCAAATGGGATCACAAAGAATCAGATACATCTGAAACAACTGAACAACAACGAACTTTGGGTTTCCATTGCTTAGAACAGTATTTAAATCCTAATTAGTGCTTACTAACTGCTCATGAAATGCTTAAAAAATCTGTTTTAATGGAAGAACTCTTACTGAAATCTCCTTATACTGATAAAGTCACTGGTCCTGACAGATTTCATAATAAGAACAATAAAAACAATTATATCCAAAGGATCCATAGGCATAATAATAATAATAATACCTTAGTTTTGCTTATTTTTCTTTCCTTCAAACTGTCTGAGATTTTTAGCAACTGTATTTTTTTAGTGTTTATTTTGTTAATCAGAGAAATAAATGACAAAAAAAATTCTTAAGCAAATGTTGAATATATACAAATTATAACAGTTTAGTTTGGGAAAAGCTAAGTATAGTTTGTTAGTTTTCTGTCTATAAAGATAACGTTTTCATTTTAAGATAATGATCTTACTTCACCAATGTGGAAAAACTACTTTAATGTTGAAACATTTTCTAGCTTTGTGTAGGAGGAAGGATGTCATTTGCCATATATCTAGAAGCAGGAACAGAATTACATTTTCTTTTGTAAGTTTCCAGTACACAAGTTTGTTCCAACAAAGCTCTCTCAGAATTATCTGATATCATGGGAAATGGGGGTGCTTAAAAATCTTTTGCAGGGCTCTTCACCAAAATTCTCTCAGATATGAATGAATTTCCTTTTGGCTCACTGAACTCATTTTCTCATTTGTAAAATTAAGGGGTTGCACCAGATAATCTCTAAACACCTTTACAGCTTAAACATTTGTTGATCCTGAATAATGAGAATGTTCATTGGGGATCAAATATAGCATTTTATTTCTTTTCATTTGTATCATTTTGACATATATGTAAGATGGATGCTCTCTTCCTTTTTTAATAAATCACAATTAACTAAAATTGTAGGGGTAAATATCTCCTAATAAATGTCTATTTAAAAATTATATTAATACTATGGACCTTCTTTAAAAATGTATTCAACAAAAGACAGCGCTCCTTTGTGAACATATGCTACAGGATATTTTTAGAAAAGATAAGGCCCACCAGACATGTTATATAGGACAGTTTGGGTTCGAAGAACCTGGACATAACGAACAAGTATAATGACCCACCTTAAAACTCAAGTTAGAAAATGTACTATAATTCACCATCCAGGTGTCATGTAACCTTGGTTATTTCAGCCTTAGTTTTTAAAGCTGTTTAGCTTAAGTAAAAACCAATCCTCCTGATATTCCTTTTGGCATTCTAAGTTTTAATGATGCCTAGCACAGCAGTGTAATTAACAGTACCAGTGATATATAACAATCCTGGGCTTTCCACTGGTATAAACAGAAGGCTTATGCCAGATTGCTTGTTAAAGGTACACACGGTGGCAAAGTACACCAGATGAAACAATCCCCTAGTAACTGTGTAATGAGGTAAAGACAGCTGTAACATTATTTCAGAACTTTGAATGTGAAGATTTAAAGTCTTCGGTGATGGTGCAGATGGAATGATTGCTCTCCCCATGGACAATGTCACTGGAAATAGATCAGCCCTCCAATCACACTAGATTGCTAATAGCTAAAACATGTTTTGCTTTTTGAGTGAGTGAGAATGTAGAAATTCCCAGTTTACTTGATAAATCTTTTCCTGGAATTAATTTCACAACCCTGTAAGTACAAGTAAAAATTTCTGATATGCTTGGGTGTGTATGTGTGTGTATGTAAATATGGAGAGAGAAACAGAGACAGAAAAAAAGAGAGAGACAGAAAAGAGAGAATTATGTATATGTATGTATCCATAGATGGAAAAAAAAAAGTTTTATTTGATAAAGAAAAAATAAGCTAACTTTATATGTGGGAAAAAATATTAATTGTTCTATCATTGGCCACAATTATATGAATAATCCCATAGAAATTGAGTCCATGCCTGGAAAACTAAAGACAGCTAGGAAAGAAATGAAATATTCAGATAAATAAAATCTTAATCACTTCAATCAAATTGGGATACAAGGTCTGAATTTGACAGCATACTCATGTCCCAGGAGAAATAAAAGGATATCCATATTGACAATCCTACTGTTTTATTGAGGACACATTGGTTACAGAGCATGAAGATTAGGAATGCAAGGTTGGGTGATTTTTGTTTTGTTTTGTTTTTTGAAACTGCTATGAAATATTTACATTTTTAAAAACACCTGCAATTTGATCCCAGTATCTCATAATTAAAGTCTATGAGAATAAGCAAGTTCATGAGTTGCCCTGAACTGTGAACCCTTAGTAGTTTTCTATAATGTTTTCATCATGAAAAGCTGAATTCTACCCCTTAACTCCAATTTCTCTCTTGTTACTTTTTGTGTGGTTTTGCAGGTTATGAAATGATTTATAATGAAATAATGTTCAAACCCCTATGAAATTCAGACAATAGCTAGTATTTTCTAGATGAGTTTTCTTTTCTTTTCTCCTTTTATTCCCTTTTTCTTTCTCCTCCTCCTCTTCCTCTTCCTCCTCCTCCATACTCCTCTCCCTCTTCCTCCTCCTCCCCTTCTTCATCCTCCTCCTTCCTCTCTCCTTCTTTTTCCTTCTCCTTCTCCTCATCTTTCTTCTTCTTCTTTTTCTTCTTCCTTCTCTTTTTCTTTTTGTTGTTATTGTTCATCTGTGCAGATATCAGATTGATCATCAGACTTCCCATTTGATTATCTTCTGTAGATTGAACAAGACACTTTTAATTCACAGTAAAATAGGAAGATCCTGAACTACAACATAAGCTGAATATACAAATATTTATACATCTTTGAGTAAAGATCCTTATTGTTCCTGGCTGGGACTCATTATAAAGCAGCCAGAATAAATAACAAGTATAGTATGTTCTAAAAAGAAGGGCAGTTAGGTGGTGTAGTGGCTAGAGTACCAGCCCTAAAATCAGGAGGAACTGAGTTCAAATTTGGTCTCAAACAATTAACACTTCCTAGATGTGTGACCCTGGGGAAGTCACTTAACCCCAATTGCCTCAGCAAAAAAAAAAAAAAAAAAAAGTCTGCATTGCCTGTTTTCTTTTTGTAGAATATTCTCCCTCCCCATTCCCATATAATTACATATAAAAAGAAAGTTCACACTGCCAACTCTTTAGCAATATAAATTAATTTAAGATCAGGAAAGAATATTGCTATATCTGTGGAAATACAGTAAAATGTTATTCCATCTACTTTTCAGTTGTAACCCAAGGACCATGGAGTTCTATAACAGAAAATATCTACACACATTGGTTCCCCTATCTGTGTGAACTCCTTGAGAATGAAGTCCTTGCTCTTCTTATTTATCCCCAATCTTTATTTAGCCCAGTCCTTGCACATAGTAAGTACTTACTAAGGCTTTTCCATTCATTCATTATTGGAAATCCTAGCTATCCCTGAGGCTGAAATAAAGAACAAACTCCTACACAAACTTCTTCCTGTTTTACCCCAGTACATGTGTTTTGCTTATATCTTATGGAATTATTTAAAAGGCAATTCATACAAGTATTTATTATACACACACACAAACATATATATATATATATATACATATACATACATATGTATACACACTCCTACACATATAAATGTATACACATAGATATTCATGCATATATATATATATATATATATATATATATATATTGCCCCATAAATGTTTCTTACATAAAAATAATGATAATATTGTTTTTGTTTTAGGAATCTAGTATTTATTAGACATCTAATTTTTGCTGAATTTAGACTGAATTCTTAAGTTATCTATTTTCAAATAGTTAAAAAAAGTAAATGTAAAATTTATTTTTGATTTAGTTTTATGACATAACATAGCATACAAATAAATTGCCATATACATTTTCATCAAAGGAAATTTCAATAACTCTATTGCAGCAATAAAAGAATTTCTATTCCTGGGGGGCAGGACCAAGATGGTGGAAAGGAAACACATCTTTTTCTGAGCTTTTCCCATATTCCTCAAATTAATTGCAAATTAAGCCTCTGGACTGGTTTTGGAATGAGAGAACCCACAAATATTTGGAGTGTAACAAATTTCCTGTAGAAGATAATTTGGAAGATCTTCGTAAAAAGCTTTTTTTTTCCATCACATGAAGGGAAGGGAGTTGAGCACAGGCAGTCTTGCAGAAACTCAAGCACAGGCAGTGCAGAGACCCATGGCAATGTGGGCTCCATGAGCTGGGAATCTCCTGGAAGGGATCTATAGCAGTGTTGGCTACTCTGTCCTGGTTGCAAGCCAGTAGATCAGTAGATTCACTGTCAGACATACAAAACAAATATAGAAGGCAAATAGTGAACCCCTAAATCCTAGAATATCTGCAATTGGCCATGCCTACCCAGCACATGAACTTAGCACTGACCCAGCCCAGTCACTGTCACAGCTTGGACAATCTTCCCTTTGTACTAAAAGCAAACCTCAACCTTTTAAGAGAATGAGCAAATAAAGCAAAAAGAACTCTCACTATAGATACTTTTATGGAGAAAGAGACGAACAGATTTAAAAACCTGAGGACACTAATCATCTCTAGATGAAGCTCCAAATTGGCAAAATAGAAAAGGAACTAAAAATGGTAACTGAAGAAAATAATTCACTAAAAATTAGAACTAAACAAATGGAAAAGAATGACTCAATGAAACATCGAGAATAAAACAAACAAACAAAAAAAAAACCCCAAAAATGAAAAAAAATATAAGAAAATGTAAAATACCTTATTCGAAAAACAAACTGATCTAAAAAATATACCTAAGGATTATTGGACTTACTGAAAACCATGATAAAAAAGAGCCTAGACATTATCTTTCAGGACATCTTCAAGGAAAACTGCCCTCATGTCCTAGAACCAGAAGGTAAAATAGCCATTGAAAGAATTCACTGATCACCTTCTGAAAGAGAATTCAAGATGAAAACTCCAAGGAATATCAAAGCTAAATTTCAGAATTATTGGACCAAGGAAAAAAATATTGCAAACAGGCAGAAAGAAACAAATACCAAGGAGCCACAATTAGGATTGCCCAGTATCTAGTAGCTTCCACCTTAATGAATCTGAGGGCCTGGAATAAAATATTCTGAAAGGCAAAAGAACTTGGATTGCAGCCAAAAATCAACTATCCAGCTAAATTGAGCAATATCTGTAAGTGAAAAAAAATGAACATTCAATGATACAGTTGAATTTCATTTATTTCTGATGAAAAGAACACAGGTGAACAGAAAATTAGATCTTGTAATACAGAACTCAAGAGAAGTATAAGAGTTAAAAAGGAAAGAACTCTTGAGAACCATATCACTTTTATGGGTATACTGAAAGAGGGCAGGCATAATTTGATTTTATTGTGATAACAAAAAAAAAAACTAGGAGAAGAAAGGGTATTATACTGCAAAAAGAGGAAAATGGAGGTAAAATCATGGAAATTCCATCTCATGAAGAGGCAAAGAAGACCTATTATAATTGAGGAAAAGAAGGGAAAGGATGTGTGAATATTACTCTCATCATATTTGGCTCACAGAGAGAATATTAGATGTATTTGCTTTCACAGAAAAACATGTCTTTCTCCAATAGATAAATGGTCAAAAGAAAATTTTCAGATGATGAAATTAAAACCATTTCTAGTCATATGAAAAGGTTCTCCAAATCAGTATTGATCAGAGAGATGCAAATTAAGACAATTCTGAAATACCGCTACACACCTGTCACATTGGCTAAAATGACAAGAAAAGATAATGACGAATGTTTGAGGAGATATTGGAAAACTGGGACATTGATACATTGTTGGTGGAACTTTGAACAGATCCCAACATTCTAGAGAGCAATTTGGAACTATGCTCAAAATGTTATTAAACTGTGCATACCCTTTGACCTAGCAGTGTTGCTATTGGGCTTACATTCCAAAGAGATCTTAAAGGAAGGAAAAGGCCTCACATGTGCAAGAATGTTTGTGGCAGCCCTTTTTGTAGTGGCTAGAAACTGGAAACTGAATGGATGCCCATCAATTGGAGAATGGCTGAATAAATTATGGTATATGAATGTTATGGAATATTATTGTTGTATAAGAAACGACCAGCAGGATGATTTCAGAGAGGCTTGGATAGACTTGCCTGAATGCATGAACTGATGCTGAGCAAAATGTGCAAAACCAGGAGATCACTATACACGGCAACAACAAGACTATATGATGATCAATTTTGATGGACATGGCTTTCTTCAACATTGAAATGTTTTAAACCAGTTCCAATTGTTCAGTGAAGAAAGCCATATACACCCAGAGACAGGGATATGAAATGTGGACTACAACATAATATTTTCATGCTGTCTATTGATGTTTGCTTGCATTGGGTTTCCTTTCTCAGATTTTTTTTTCTTGTAGATAGGATTTTTCTTGCACATCAAGATAAGTGTTGAAATATGTATACATATATTCAATTTGTCAAGTATTTTAACATAATTAACATGTAGTGGACTTCCTGACATCTAGGAGAGGGGAGGGGATTAGAAGGGAAAATTTGTATTGGAAAGCTTTGTAAGGTTCAGTTTTGAAGAACTACTCATACAAATGGGTATGTAAATAAAAATATAAATAAAAAGCTTTAATTAAAAAAGAAAGAAAGAAACATAAGAAACATGTCTCACCTTATAGGGAAGTGGAAGGGTAAAGGAGAAAGGAAAATGGGAGGCCAATAGAAGTAGTAGGGGAAAGATATAAAAAAGGAGAAGGGTGTGTAAATGGGGGGGTTGTTTGAGGGAGGTGGTGGTCATAAGTAAAATAATGGGGAGGAGGGAAAAGGGGAAAGAGAAAGCATAACTTGGTGTAAATAAGATGTCAGGAGATAAGGAATTAGTCATGTTAACTGTGAAAGTGAATTGGATGAACTCTCCCATGAAATGGAAGAGGATAGCAGACTACATCAAAAGAATCCTACATTTTTTTTTTTTTTACAAGAAACACATTTAAAACAGTGATACATAGAAAAGGGGAAAGAGAAAGCATAACTTGATGTAAATAAGATGTCAGGAAAAAAGGAATTAGTCATTTTAACTGTGAAAGTGAATTGGATGAACTCTCCCATGAAATGGAAGAGGATAGCAGACTACATCAAAAGAATCCTACAATAGTTTTTTTTTTTTTTTTTTTTTTTTTTTTTTTACAAGAAACACATTTAAAACAGTGATACATAGAAAAGGGGAAAGAGAAAGCATAACTTGATGTAAATAAGATGTCAGGAAAAAAGGAATTAGTCATTTTAACTGTGAAAGTGAATTGGATGAACTCTCCCATGAAATGGAAGAGGATAGCAGACTACATCAAAAGAATCCTACATTTTTTTTTTTTTTACAAGAAACACATTTAAAACAGTGATACATAGAAAAGGGGAAAGAGAAAGCATAACTTGATGTAAATAAGATGTCAGGAAAAAAGGAATTAGTCATTTTAACTGTGAAAGTGAATTGGATGAACTCTCCTATAAAATGGAAGATAGCAGACTGTATTGAAAGAATGCTACAATGTTTTGTTTTTTTTTTTTTTTTTTTTTTTTTTTTTTT
>JAJPUD010017115.1:0-14401 GCA_023553655.1 Myrmecobius fasciatus | reverse complement strand
GTAAAAGGTATAGTCTCATGATTCAGGTGAAGTTAAAAAAATAGTAGGGGTAGTGATCCTGATTTTAGTTCAAGCTAAAGCAAAAATGGATCCAATTAGGAGAGATAAGGAAAGAAACTGTATCATATATAACAAAGCACTATCAAAATTACACATATATGCACCAAGTAGTATAGCATAGAAATTCCCAGAGTACAAGTTAAGAGAGCTGCAAGAAGAAATAGACAGCAAAACTATAATATTGGGGGATCTCAACTTTCCTCTCTTAGAACTAAATAAATTAAACTACAAAATAAATTAGAAAGAAGTTATGGAGGTATACAAAATGTTAGAAAATTTAGGTATGATAGATTTTTGGAGAAAATTGAATGGGGATAGAAAGTAATAGGCTTTTTTTGCGTTTCATGGAACTTACACAAAAATTGGCCACATATTAGGGCATAAAGACCTCAAAATCAAATGTAAAAAGGCATAAATAGTAAATGCATTTTTTCAGATCATAATGCAATAAAAATTACATGCAATAAAAAGCCAGGAAAAAATAGACCAAAAATTAATTGGAAACTAAATAATCTAATATTAAAGAAACAATGGGTGAAACAACAATTCATAGACACAATCAATAATTTCATCCAAAGAATGACAATAATTAAATAACATGCCAAAATTTGTGGGATCCAGACAAAGCAGTTATTAGGGAAAATTTTATATCTCTAGATGTTTACTTGCATAAAATAGAGAAAGAGAAGATCAGTGAAATGGGCTTACAACTAAAAACAAAAATAAAAACTAGAAAAAGAACAAATTAACAACTCCCAATTAAATACCAAATTTGAAATTCTGAAAATAAAAGGGACCAATAATAAAATTTTAAATAAAAAATCTAGTGAATTAAAAAATAAAATTAAAATTTTGTTGTTATTAAAAACTCAACAAAATAAACTTTTAGTTAATTTGATTAGAAAAAGGAAAGAAAAAATCAAATTATTAGTGTCAAAAATGAAAAGGGAGAACATTCCACCAATGAAGAGGAAATTAGAGCAATAATCAGGAGTTATTTTTCTCAAGTATATGACAATAAATTTGATAATATAAGTGAAGTGGAGGAACACCAACAAAAATATAGATTGCTCAGATTAACAGAAGAGGAAATAAATTATTTAAATAGTCCCATTTTAGAAGAAAAAGAAAAAGTCAAGAAGAACAAGCTATTAATCAACTCCTTAAAAATAAAACTATAGAGCCAGATGGATTTACATATGAATTCTGCCAAATATTTCAGGAACAATTAATTGCAATACTAAACAACTTCTTTGGAAAAATAGGAAAACAAGCTGATACCAAAACAGGTAGAGTGAAAACAGAGAAAGAAAATTATAGACCAGTTTCACTAATGAATATTGATGCAAAAATCTCAAATAAAATATTAGCAAAGAGATTATAGAAAGTCATGCCCAAGATAATACACTATGACCAAGAAGGATTAATACCAGGGATGCATGGCTGGTTCAATATTAGAAAACTATTAGAATAATTAACTTTATCAATAACCAAACTAACCAAATTCATAAGATTATCTCAATAGATGCAGAAAAAACATTTGATAAAATTGAGCACCCATTCCTTTTTAAAACACTAGAATACGGGAATAAATGGACTTTTCATTAAAATGATCAGTAGCATCGATTAAAACCATTAGCAAGTATTATATGTAATGGGCATCAATTAGAGCCATTCCCAATAAGATCAGGGATGAAACAAGTTTGCGCATTATTACCATTACTGTAATATTATATTAGAAATGTTAGCCTTGTCAATAAGAGAAGAAAAATAGATTAAAGGAAATGAGCAGGTAATGAGGAAAGCAAATTATCACTCTTTAGAGCTGATACTATGGCATACTTAGAGAACACTAGAGAATCAACTACAAAACTGCTAGAAACATCACAACTTTAGCAAAGTTGCAGGATAGAAAATAAAGCCACATAAATCATCAGCATTTTTATACATTACCAACAAAAGTCCAGCAGTAAGAGAAAAAAAAAGAGAAATTCCATTTAAAATAACTGTTGGTAATATAAAATATTTGGGAATCTACCTACCAAGAGAAAGTCAGCAATTACATGAACATAACTACAAAACACTTTCTACACAAATAAAGTCAAATCTAATAAGTTGGAAAAATAACAAGTGCTCAAGGGTAGGCTAAGCAATTATAATAAAAATGACAATACTACCTAAATTAATCTACTTATTTAGTCCCATACCAATCAAACTTCCAATAAATTATTTTACAGATCTAGAAAAAGTAATAACAAACTTTATTTGGAAAAAGAAAAAGTCAAGAATTTCACGGGAGTTAATGAAAAAAAAAAAGCCACTGTAGTAGGCCTAGCTGTGCCAGATCTAAAACTATAATATAAAGCAGTGGTCATCAAAACATTTGGTACTGACTAAGAATTAGATTAGTTGATTAATGGAATAGTTTAGGTTTACAGGATAAAATAGTCAGTATCTATAGTAATCTAGGGTTTGACAAATCCCTAAGCTTTTGGGATAAGAACTCAGTATTTGACAAAAACTGCTGGGAAAATTGGAAACTAGTATGGCAAAAACTAGGCATTGACCCATACCTAACACTCTATACCAAGATAAGGTCAAAATGGGTTCATGATTTAAGAATATTATAAGCAATTTAGAAAATACAGGATATTTTACCTCTCAGATCTGTGGAGAAGGCAGGAACTTGTGACCAAAGAAGAACTGGAGTTCGTTATAGAACACAGAATGGATAATTTTGATTATATTAAGTTAAGAATTTTTTGTCCAAACAAAACTAATACAAACTTTAGGTGGCACAGTGGATGGAGCACCAGCCCTGAAGTCAGGAAGACCTGAGTTCAAATCTAGTCTCACACACTTAACACTTCCTATCTGTGCGACCCTAGGCAAGTCACTTAGCCCCAACTGCCTCAGAAAAAATAATAATAATAATAATACAGACAACATTAGGAGGGAAACAATAAATTGGGAAACTGTTTTTGCATTCAAGGATTCTGTTTAAGTCCTCATTTCCAAAATATATAGAGAATTGCCTTAAATTTATAAGAATTCAAGACATTCTCCCATTGATAATTTGTCAAGGGATATGAACAGACAATTTTCAGATGAAGAAATTGAAACCAACTCTAGTCATATGAAAAAGTATTCCAAGTCATTATTGATCAGAGAAATGCAAATTAAGACAACTGAGAAACCACTACACACCTCTCAGATAGGCTAAAATGACAGGAAAAAAATAATGATATCTTTTGGAGAGGATGTGGGAAAACTGGAACACCAATACATTGTTGATGCAATTGTGAAATGATCCTACTATTCTGGAGAGCAATTTGAAATTATGCCCAAAGGGCTATCAAAATGTGCATACTCTTTTATCCAGCAGTGGATAAAAAAGTGCATACTGGGCTTATATTCCAAAGAGATCTAAAAGAAGGGAAAGGTACCCACATGTGCAAAAATGTTTGTGGCAGCTATTTTTATAGGGGCAAGAACCTGGAAACTGAGTAGATGCCTATCAGTTAGAGAATCCTGAATAAGTCATGGTACATGAATGTTATGGAATTTTATTGTTCTATAAGAAATCATGAGGAAGATGATTTCAGAGAGACCTGTAAAGATCTCATGAACTGATGCTAAATTAAATAAGCAGAACCAGGAGATCATTATACACAACAACAGCATTACACAGTGATCAATTCTGATGGAAGTAGCTCTTCTTAACCATGAATTGATTCAGGTCAGTTGCAATGATCTTGTGATGAAGAGAGCCATCTACACCCAGAGAGAGGACTTTGGGAACTGAGTGTGGATCACAATATAGCATTTTCACTTCTTTTATTTTTGTTTTCTTGAATTTTATATTCTATCTCATTTTTCTTCCTTTATGATCAGATTTTTCCTGTGCCATAATATAATTGTAGAAATATGTATGTCTATATTCAATTTACATATATTTTTGCCATGTTTAATAGATATTAGATTACTTGCCACCTGGGGAAAGGGTGGGTAAAAGGGGGGGGGGAAATTGCCACGCAAGATTTTGCAAGGGTCAATGTTGAAAAATTATCCTTGCATATATATATTTTTTATTAAAACTTTTTATTTGTATAACATATATATGGGTAGTTCCCCAACATTGATCTTTACAAAGCTTTCCATTACAAATTTTACCCCCAGTCCCCTCCCCTTCCCTAGATGGCAGGAAGTCCACTAAATGTTAATAATGTTGAAATGCTTGAGAAATTATCCTTGCTTATATTTTGAAAATAAAAAGCATAGATAAAAAATAATTCTTATTTCTTCAGGTTATGAGAATACTCAAACAACACAAAATAAAACATATCCTTCATAACATAAGACATCATTTTAAGTTGGTATGGACAATTTAAAAAATAATAGCTATATCACTCAGAAATTTCTTTTCCAAGGTAAGTAAGGCACACTATAATTATCAAAAACTATTTCAGTGAAATCTAGCAGGTTTGTCATGCCAGAAAATCTAGGATGATCCAACAGAATTTTCTGTCTGAGAACCAGTACAGCTACTTACAAAAATGTTCATTCCCAATAGGTTAGGCATAGTTATTTTTTGTTTTTGTTTTTGTTTACTTGTTTATTTTCTTTGTGTATGCGTGTGTACTCTTTCTATGCTTTTATAATCATTTATATACTCTTTCTTTTCTATATTGTGTCCCTGAAATAGAATATAATATTTTTTTTACAAAGGCCAGCTTTGTGGTTTTATCTTTGAATCTCTAATTGCTAACAATGACTTAAACAGTGAATGATTGACAACTGCTTGAATTGAATTTCTTGCCATTTGTGGAGAATACTAATTAAAACCCAAATTAATTAATTAATAGCTGACACTTACATACTGCTTCAAGGTTTGTAGAATTCTTTGAATATATTATTTTGTTTGATCTTAATAACTCTGTAAGATAAAGTATATACATATTATAGTTGAGGAAACTATGGCTCAGAAAAGCTAAGTCTGCCAGCTAGCAATTATTAAATATCTACTCTCTGCTCGAGACTACACCAAGTTCTAAGGATACAAAGAAAAAAAGGTTTCTGCTTTCAACGAGATGACAAACTGATGTGGAAGATAGCATGAAAACAATTATTTATAAGTAAGATATACAGAGAATTCCTTTATGTGGGGTAATTTTAGGGGAAATTTGGGAAGATTTAGAGAGGCTTCCTATAGAAAGTGGGGTTTTATCTAAGATGTGAAGAAAGCAAAATAAGCCACGAAACTAAACAGAAAGAACCAGTCCAGAAATGATAGAACCAGAAATTGTCAGAAGTTGGCTTTATTTTTAATCTTCCTAATTATAATCTAATCTAAACTATACACCATGCCACAGTTGTTCTAGGAGTATTTCAAATGGATGGATTATATCCTGTTATAAGTCAAAGCAAAAGAAAAAAAATGAACTGTTTACAAAACATCCAAGAAATCATTGAGCAGAAAAAAAGTTCTTTCATTGTGTGCCAAATTACACTGGTAGAAGATAGTTTTTTCCTGAAATGTTCTGTTATGAAAAAAAAAAAAAAACAGTAACATTTGGTATATGAAGGCAATGTTCCACATAGCCATATGTGCCTGTTGATTTCCTGCCATTTAAAAAAAAATAATGCTGTGAGGACTAGAAATAAGTGGAGCCCTAATTTCAAACCATGTTGAATTGAGTGAGGTCTGTTTCACTTGCACAAAACTGAATAAGTTGATTTGATGCTGAACAGGAAAATGAAATATAGATGAGTCCTGAAAATTTCTCTGAGGGAGAGGATAACATCTGTGTAATACTATTTTTAATTGATTAGTGCCCTAAGCATTCTAGCTTATACAAAGGAAGAAATTCTCAACACTCCTCAAGCCCAGCTGCAAGCCCCTCTTGATTTTTTTTAGCAGTATACATGGCTGTTCTTATCTTACATCTTTATCTGAATTATTAATTATATAGATATTATTTCAAAATTTTAGAAACACCTAGAAAATCTCCCTCATCCAAAACCATATTTAACTGGAAAATACTGTAACATTTTGTGTGATGCTTCATCAGAAAATCAGGAGGAAGGAAGGAACTGAAAGAACACTAAACTCAAATATTTAAGTAACATCCCTACAATTTAGTGGTGGTATCATGGCCTCAGTTTCCTTATTTGTGAAGTAAAGATAAGAAGTCTTACAAAATGTAATTTACAAAGTTGACTTTCAGAGCCTTTCTTTAGATAGTTACATGTGCCAATCATTTTGCATAAATGTAACCTAGGGTTCTATACCTCTTATTCTTGGATCTTCTAGATCTTCTGATTCTACAAGCTTTTAATCCTTTATACATGATATTCCTTTGATTGTCCCTATGTCTTTACAGAAAATGTTAAATGTTTACAATTTTCTCTCTTCACACTTCCATCATTTACAATGTTGTGGTATATTCAAGGCTTAGAGAAAGAGCTATTATTTACATGAATCTATTCCTAGTCCTTCCTATAATTGTTGTGGTTTTATCTCTCAAAGCCATTCAGTATGCAATATTCTGCATTATAACTTATCTTGTTACAACTCAAACTATACTGAATTGAAAAGTGCAAAAGGTAAATTTCACAAAATTACAAATAGCAACATTGGTCTGAAAGAATATGTATGAAAAGATAACTCTCCTATTCCTTGCATATATGGGAGTCCCCAGATATTGTACATTGCTTTTATTTTCAGATTTTTTTGTGTATTAAATTTTTACTGATTTTTTCCTCTTCTTTCATGATTTTCCTTTCTTTTGCATGTAATTTGATGTGATATGACTCTGTTAACAGCAGAAGAAAGGAAAAGAAGAAACAGAAAATTTTAAGTGAAAACAAATACATTTTGAAAGATATCTCATGAAGGCAGAGATTTCATCCTGCCATAACTTTGTTTCTTACTGAATCATTCATCCGTTCATAAATTTAATATCTTTATGAAGCATGTGTTTTCTAAAGGCATGCCAGATTCCAAAGGGAATTTCAAAATAAGTAAAGAAACAGCCCCTATCTTCATGAAAATTGTGGTATAGTTTAATCTCCCATCAGTGTTCAGCAGAAACAAGGTGCTTCGAACATGTATGCATTTAGTGTTGCCTTATAATGAAATGAATGAATAAATAAATGAATATTCATATTTGATATTGAGGATTTGTTTTTTAATTAAACATTTGAGTAATAGGGATTGTTTAACAAAGTTTTCCACTCAGTATGTTTTTTGTTTTTGTTTTTTGTTTTTATTAGTTCATTTAGTAAGAAAGTTGTAAGCATTTTGGATTTTTCTATAGTTTCAGTTTTCATTTTTCTCATTACTCTACAACTGATACAAGTTCAGAGCTCATTTAAACTCAATGAAAACCATTTATGAAGATCAGATACAGAAAGAAGATAAGGAATGACTTTATGTTCCACCCTCCATCCAGCAACTTCTCAGCTGTTACATATTGATAGACATTATTACTCCAAAACTGCAGAAAGTGAATATAAAACTTCACATTGCTCTCTTTTAAATAAAGAGGTAAAATACATGCAACTAATCATTGCTCATCTTAGTGAGACATTTTTGGTAATTATATTATGTGGTTTGGTGATGTTGAAGCTTGAATTGTGTATCCTGCTATATAATACAGAATAGAGTTTAATTGCTTCGATTATAATTTATTCTTTCATTAGTTTCAGGATTTAGTAAATATATGAGTAGGAGAAGGTAAATAGCAATATAATTAGGTAATAGAAACCTATTTCTTTTTTTCCTGCTCACTATTTTATAACTAGGAAACAACAGCCAATTCAAGGGTTTTGGAATATCTTGTTTTCTTTACATATTTGTATTGAACAAAACACCCCCAAAATAAAATGTCACAAAAATCAATAAATTTTAGGGATTGTTATATTCACAAAAATCATTCTGTGATTATAATGATAAACTATCCAAACCATAGAAATTTTTGGATGGCAGTCAAATCAGTAAAGTAGGCAAGAAGTAAATTTTACATAAATGAAAGGCTGAGATAAAAAATTCCTTTGTATAAATTTGAATTAAAAGGGAAAAAAAAAACTTATTCCTTTAATTTTCAGGCAAAATATAGTGAGGACATCTCAAAGACCCCAGCTTTTGGAATAAGTATTCAATATTCGACAAAAACTTCTGGGAAAATTGGAAACTAGTATGGAAGATACTAGGGCTTGACCCACACCTAACATCACATACCAAGATAAGATCTAAATGGGTTTATGATCTGGATATAAAGAGTGATATAAGTAATTTAGAGGAACGTAGTATAGTTTATCTCTCAGACCTTTGGAGAAGGAAAGAATTTGCGTCCAAAGAAGAACTGGAACTCTTATTAAACACCAGATAGATAATTTTGACTATATTAAGTTAAAAAGTTTTTGTACAAACAAAACCAATGCAGTCAAGATTAAGAGGGAAGCAAAAAATCGGGAAATCATCTTTACATTTAAGGGTTCTGATAAAGGGAAAACTGGGACACTGATACATTGTTGGTGGAACAGTGAACGGATCCAGCCATTCTGGAGAGCAATTTGGAACTATGTTCAAAAAGTTATCAAACTGTGTATACCCTTTGACCCAGCAGTGTTTCTATTGGGCTTATATCCCAAAGATATCTTAAAGGAAGAAAAGGGTCCCACATGCACAAAAATGTTTGTGGCAGCCCTTTTTGTAGTGGTTAGAAACTGGTAAATGAATGGGTGCCCATGAATTGGAGAATAGCTGAATAAACTATAATGTATGAATGTCATGAAATATTATCGTTCTGTAAAAAATGACCAACAAGATGATTTCAGAAAGGCCTGGAGAGACTTATATGAACTGATGCTAAGTGAAATGAGCAGAAGCAAGAGGTCATTTTACATGACAACAACAAGACTATAAGATGATCAATTCTGAGGGACATGCTTCTCTTCAACAATGAGGTGATTCAAACCAGTTCCTACTGTTTAGTGATGAAGAAAGCCATATACACCCAGAGAGAGGCCCGTGGGATCTGAGTATGGATCACAACATAGCATTTTAAAACTTTTTGTTGATGTTTGCTTGCATTTTGTTTTCCTTCCAAAGTTTTTCTTTTCTTGTAGATCTGATTTTTCTTGTACAGCAAGATAACTGTATAAATATAAATACATATATTACATTTTTGATATATTTTAACATATTTAACATGTATTAGACTACCTGTTGTCTAGGGGAGGAGGTAGGGAGAAGGAGAGAAGAATTTGGAACAGAAGGTTTTGCAAGGGTCAATGTTGAAAAATTATACATGTATATGTTTTGCAAATAAAAAGCTTTAATAAAAAAAAAAGAAATAGAGTGGTTTCTTATTTCCTTCTCGTCCATTTTGCAGATGAGAAAGCTAAAGCATACAGAGTTAAATGACTTGGCTAGAGCCAAGCATCTAGTAAGAAAAACATTCCTGATTCCAGACCTATCTAACGTTTGGAAGACATAGAGATTATCCATATCTATTGTTCTTACTGTTTGCTGTGTAACCAACAAAGCAGTAAAAAATGGACTGTGTATTGAAATATAGAAAAAATATAAAATTCCATTGTTCTTTTTGTTTATTTCATAAGCAATGACCAGTAAAACAATGGAGTTGTATGTTGAAAGATACAGAGAATACATCCATCCATTTTTACTGTTTGGTTGGTTACAAAAAAAAAATCTTTGTTTTCTAGAACAAATTACTTTACAATCTCTTTCCCAAAAAATATCTCATTCGTACATCAAAAATCTGTTAAGATTTAATGACCAGGAGAAGCTAGGTAGCATAATGGATAGAGCACTAGCCCTGAAGCCAGGAGGCCTTGAGTTCAAATATGGTCTTAGACACTCAATACTTCCTAGCTGTGTGATCCTGGGCAAATCACTTAACCCCAGTTGCCTCAATCAAAAAAAAGAGAGATTTAATGACCATAAAAACAGAAACAGACCTTTCCTAGTGTTCTATGGAAATGGTAGTTAATGATTTTTGGAGATCATTATTATTGTAAATTTTTGTCATATTTATGATAGGAAATGATACTGATTTTCTTAGGATTGCTCTTTTCTTTTACCATTCATTTGAAAAAGAACACTCAGCTTGATTATTGAGATAATTGTTAACTTTTTTTTAATCATTGAAACAGTCCAAGCATGACATTTATTATAACTTGGGTAACAACTGAGGCTAGGTGAGAATATAATGTATGAGTGATATTTTCGAAACTCTTCCTTTAAAATGACCTAAAGATCAAATTTCAAAATTTACTTCTTTCAGAAAGAATTTTTTGAAAAGCAATAGTACTTTAGTAATAATATTAACATGGCATAATTTCTCTTTGATAAAAATTCAAAGGAGATACGTCAGATATGTCTATATATACATTGCTATTTTTCATTCTTTCAAATAAAATAAAGAATTTTATTGAATATTGGTCTAGACCTGTTATATAAGTAATATAGATAGTTCCCTGTTTAAAACCAAGAAGAATAACACAAAGAATAAATGGCATTCCTTCTACCAATGCAAATTAACATGTTCTCTATATGGTCCGGAGACAGAAATGATTTGCATGAGTTCAAATATCAAATTTTTGTTATGAGCAGCTCATTCTTCACTAGTCCATATTGCCTTCACAGGAACACATATTTATGTCTTTGTCAAGGTCTGCTTTTTTTCCATTGACTTTCTTTTTTTATTATTGTTTAAGCTTTTTATTTACAAAACATATGAGTAATTTTTCTACATTGACCTTTGCAAAACTTTCGGTTACAAATTTTTCCCTCCTTTTCCCCACCTCCTTTCCTATATGGTAAGTTGTCTAATACATGTTAAGTATTTTAAAATAAATAAGTAGATAAATCCAATATATATTTGCATATCTATACAGTTATCTTGCAGCACGAGAAAAATTAGATCTAGAAAGAGAAAGAAAAAAAAAACTAAGAAGGAAAACAAAATGCAAGCAAACATTCATAAAAAGCAAGCAAATGCTATGTTGTGGTCCACACTCAGATCCCACAGACCTCTCTCTGGGTGCATATGGCTTTCTTCATCCCTGAACAATTGGAACTGGTTTGAGTTACCTCATTGTTGAAGAGAATCATGTACATCAGAATTGATCATCATATAGTCTTGTTGCCGTATGTAATGATCTCCTGGTTCTGCTCATTTCACTTAGCATCAGTTCATATAGATCTCTCCAGACGTCTCTGAAATCATCTTGCTGGGCATTTCTTACCCAACACTAATATTCCATAACATTCATATACCATAATTTACTCAGCCATTCTCCAATTGATGGGTATCCATTTAGTTTCTAGTTTCTTGCCACTACAAAAAAGGGCTGCCACAAACATTTTTGCACATGTGGCTCTCTTTCCCTCCTTTAAGGTTTCTTCGAGATATAAGCCCAATAGAAATACTCCTGAGTAAAATGTATGCACAGTTTGATAAATTTTTGAGAATAATTCCAAATTGCTCTCCAGAATAGTTGGATCCATTCATAGTTCCACCAACAATGTATCAGTGTCCCAGTTTTTCCACATTCCCTGCAACATTCATCATTATCTTTTCCTGTCATCTTAGCCAATTTTAGAGATGTGTAGTGGTATCTCAGAGTTGTTTTAATTTGCATTTCTCTGATCAATAGTTATTTGGAGCACCTTTTTCATAAGACTAGAAATAATTCCAATTCCTTTGTCTGAAAATTGTCTGCTCATATCCTTTGACCATTTATCAATTGGAGAATGACTCCCATTGACTTTCAATACATTTTACAAACATTTGAGGATAAATCAGGCTTATAAAATGTTGAAGGGCAAGAAGTTTTAGCATTCTAGTCTAAATTTTTCCTTTTATATTGTGGAAGCTGAGGACCAGAAAGAAAATTGACTTACAATACCAAAAAAAGCAAGGATTTAACCCTTGTCCTTTGTCAGTGAAGCTAGAGTTCTTTATAGTGTATTTTACTACACATCTCCATAAATGTGAGCTCATATTGTTCTTAGGTACCAGCTAGGAAGCACAATGAATAAAGCATTGAATTGAAATCTGAATGATAATTTCAAATCTTGTTTCAAATATTTATTAGTTTTATGTCATTGAAAATGTCACTTAACCTCTCTCAATTTCCTCATCTATCTAGGAATAAATATACTTAACTCATAGAGTTGTGGAAATATCATCATCATTTTAATCTCCATCATCATCATCATCATCACTATTATTACAACACTTTAATATATGTAAAATGATAATATTCATATAAAAATGCTTTCATTTGTTCTAGATAACACAATTGACCATCATTTTTCCCCCTTGAAATCAATACTAAATACAAATCTTCATTAATTATAAGATTGCTGTCCTGCTCCTCCCATAATCCCAAGTAATAACAATAGAAAAGCCACATGCCTGGATAAATCTTTCTAGAAGAATACAGAATTGAACAAAGGAAATAATAACAGGGTATTTGATCCCATTCTTAAAATTTAAGAATAGCATGAGTATGTTGAGGATTAAATTTTGCTGTCCTTTATTCTTCTTCCTTTCATAGCCCTGGGAGCAAAAATTAAAAAAAAAGAACTGAAGTTTGTGAAGAAGCATATTTGAATATGTAAAAATTGGTGTTATTTTCAAAGACCACTAATGCATGAATATTGACCTGCATGTCAGGTGAAATAGTAATTCAAGCAGATAATATTTTAAGAACAGATTATTCATAAAAGCTCTAAGAATTTTATTTTAATCTTTTGCTATATATAGTATTGACCATTAGCATTCTGTGCATCTTAAAATTCACACTTCTATATAAAATTCAAATGAAAGACATCATTACTTTATTTCACTGAATTACTTTATTTCACATTAATTTAGGTTACAGGATAAGACAATATCTTTAAAGCAAGAGTTATAGTTTAAACAGTAAAGGTAAATCTGTTAGAACTTGATCTTTTTTGATCATAAAACAGTATGATTCTAATGAAAAAAGAATAGAGTTCAACAAAGGTTCTTCAAAGCATAATGAAGTTTGTGGGTAATCGCTATTTTCTAGACCTTAATGCTACAGCACACATACCAAGCAGCGAATAGCTTTCATAAAGCCAATCTTTTACACTAATACCATTTTCTTGGTCTGGAATAGCTTGAGGGAAAAACTTTATCTATTAATGAAGTTCTTGGCCTAAGACATTTAATGCTGAGTTTTTTCTGAAAAAATACCAAGGAAAAAAATTCACTTTTTATTGGTGATGACAACATACTTTATTGAGACTATAAGCTTATCTCATAAAGTGATATAACTCAATGGATAATTATTAAGGAGTGCATAAATTCATGGATGGATGGATAAATGCAATATACTCTATCTAGGATGAGGGATCAAATAATCTCTTTCTTCATTCAAAGTTTGATGCAAACGCTACTTTTGACATATACTTTTCCTTATTTCCCTTACTAGTGATGCCTCTCGTTCTCACTATCCAGTCCTTATTTATTTGCATGTGTTCATGTTGTTTCTCCTCAGTTAAACTTATTTTTTGTTGTAGAAGCAATTGGGGTTGTGACTTTCCCAGGATTACACAGCTAGGAAGGGTTAAGTGTCTGAGGGTACATTTGAACTCAGGTCCTCCTGACTTCAGGGCTGGTGCTCTATCCACTGCACCAACTAGCTGCACCTAAAACATAAATATTTTTGAGGTAAAGTTTGTTTCATTCTTTTGGCTTGTTTTATAATTCCAAAATTTAGCAGAGTGCTTGACATATGATAAGTACTTAAAAATAACAACGCTTTTTCATTTTCTGAATGAAAGGCAGTGAAATATTAAATAAATTTGGTAAACGTTGCCTTTCACAGTATGTTGCTATGGAAATGTAGTTCTTCATGTGAACACTTCTTTTTAAAGTGCTGCAAGTGCCCTTGTGACACAACCATCAGAGGACTAAGAAAATTAGAATTGATAATAGTTCAAACAATTATGTTTGTAATAAGGCTTGGCCTTGCTGGAAATATGAACAACATATGCCAATTTTTGTTGTCGTTATAGGCTACCTTTAATGAAATGAAAATGATTAAGTGTAAAAGTTCTCAAGAATTTTCATTATGGTGGTTAAAACAACTACTTTCATGGATTGCAATGTCCATTTGGAAACACAATTAGGCAAATATAGTAAACTGAATTAGCATGATGATTTTAAATTTTCCCAGTCTTCTTCTTCTTCTTCTTCTTCTTCTTCTTCTTCTTCTTCTTCTTCTTCTTCTTCTTCTTCTTCTTCTTCTTCTTCTTCTTCTTCTTCTTCTTCTT